>JBBPDD010322378.1:0-10435 GCA_037974585.1 Bathyaethiops greeni
GTGGGCTGGCTGCCACCAACAGGGGGCACCCAGGCAGCAGAATGTGGGGATGGTACCTTGCACAAGGGTACCTCAGTAGTGCCACTTACAATCATGGGATTCAAACCCGAGACCTTCTGATCACAGTGACAACTCCCTAACTACAAGGCCACCAGCTGCCCCAAAGGTGTGTTTCCTGACCAGGAGTCAAAACTGGGGTGCAGCAGTGAGAGCGCCAAGTCCACTCGACCACCTGGTAATAAAAAACTATCCAAATAAACTATACTGTATGAAACTCTGGGGATAGGGTTAATCTTCTTAACGTGTAACGTGTCTTGAAAAGAAAAACGTTTTTTAAGGAAAAAGCACCCTTATGATAAAACTAAGGGTTGTTTTCTATAGTGCTTGTATACATATTAACACTTATTATAGCACTTGTTCATGTTTTAGCGAATGGTTACTTTGGAAAACAAATGGTTAACACTGCTAGGCCACACCGGATTCAACTAAAACATCATTCATTACCTCTTCGGTTTCACGCCTTTGCTTTAATGCATTAATTGAATGACGTTGCTTTGTACGGAATCCACAATCCATCCTGTAAACCGTCACAGTGTCAATCTGTAAGACTGACAGCTGCTATAATACACTGGAAAATAAAACGAAACCCAATGTGCTGAAAGGAATTCCCATCTAACTGCTGTCACAGGATGAATACTGAGATGAAATAGTGTGATGAAAATGCTACAATGATGAGGCACAAGCACGCACGCACACACACACACACACACACACACACACACACACACTGTGAGAAAACTGCAGCTGGAGTCACATGACATTTTTAACAGACTGGACCACAGAGACGCCGGAGGTCACTGAGTGGAACTCTAATGAAAGCTGACAGCTGTGATAGGTGACTTCCAGGCTTTATTAACAATGCGTTTACCACACTTTACTCCACACTCTCATCTCTAACACAGCAGGCACTCCATGCAATTTGACTTGTCAAGCGTTCCCCATGTGCATGGTTATTATATTTGATACCTTTTGCACATATTGAACCAGTGCTAGGACAGTTACTCCAAATCTCACTAATAAATAAATCATTAACATTGCCATGAACAATTTCCTCCGGGATAAATAAAGTTTTCTGATTCTGATTCTGATGACCATGAACAATAATTAATACAGTTAAATGTTTAAGATCATGAAAAACTGTTAAATATAGCATGGGCTGACTTAACAATTATTATTAATAAATAATGAGTGTAATCATTTTAGACATAAATATTGGGATAAAGGAATAATTATATGAAATTGCCCTGTCAATAAAATTGCTAAGCCCCAGAAGAATACTGGAATCTGCTTTAGCCATGACCTTATAACGTTTTTCTTTTTTTTCTTTTATTTCACAATTTTGCTGACGTTTGATTGCATTTTTAATATTTAATTCGATGAAAAAATAACATGATACACTGGGTTTTTGGCTCTGCGAAAATAAAAAAGTGTAAACTAGTAAACCGAAGCGCGGGGCTGGGATTTTAGTGACCAATCACTGTGCAGCATTGGAATACTACAGGCCAATCAAAGTACAGCACTGGAGTACTACCGGAGATACACCACATGGATTGCGTGACAGGGATTTTAATGACATTGCTTTAAAGCACATACATAGACTTTAATTTGAAGTTGGTCCCAGCTTCCACCCTTCTTTGAAGGCTTTTCACAATATTTTGGAGGTTTCAGTAGGAATTTGTATTCGTTCATTCAGTAAAGCATGTCGCCAGGCATTTATGGTTGATGAGAAGGCCTGACTCGCAATCTCTGTTCCAGTTCATGCCAAAGGTGTTGGATGGGGTTGAGGTCAGGGTTCTATGCAGTCAAGTCAAGTTCTTCCACACCACCATGTCTTTATGGAACTTGTGTACTGGGATGTTGGAATAGAAAAGGTTCTTCCCCACAAGCATGGTGTTGTCTAAATGTTTTGGTATGCTGAAGCATTAAGATTTCACTTTACTTGAAATAAGGGACCACTCAATTCGAGTAATATTATGTGTGTCCCAATACTTTTGTCCACGTTGTGTGTACTACTAGCGAGTTCCTTGATAGTAGGCGGGTGAACTGGGAGCCAATCGCAGCTCAGGTGGGCGTGGCTGATCTGAAAACGGGTGGGAAAAAAAAACTATCCCTCATGTAGCAGCGTCTTGTTTCCTCTTTCTGTTGTGACTATGGGGTTGTTGTAACACTTGGGCACTTTACAGTTGCCGGGTTTTTTTCACAACAGCCCACTGTTGCTTCTTCTGGGACAGACCTTTGTGTTAATGGATTCGCTGTGATTTTTTTCTGAAAAGTTAAAAAATCCGTTTGTTTTGTTTCAAAATGCCTGAGCTTATATCTGTGGAGGAGTTTATCGCGGAGACTCTGGAAGACTACAGTTCTCCCACCACATCATCTTTTACCAAAAAAATGACCAGCTGCAGAAATTCAGTCAACATCATCGAAGAGGTATGGAGCAAGTCACAATTTTTGCTAAAATCTGCTTTACAAAGAGGCAGCTCAACCAAACAGGTTTTTTTCTGGTCCAGCATCGCTTGGTGTTCTCTAATGAGCATCTCTGAAGGCTTTGTCTTCCACTCTTCTCCTCCAGCAGCTTCGTTTCTGTTTTCTTCTTGTTGTTTATTTTTCACCCCCCAAAAATCCCAACCCCACCGCTTTTACAGTCTTTCTCCAGCAGCTTTCTCTCCTGCCCGTCTGCTGTGGTTGCAGCTCTAAGGCAGGTTGAAGCTCTTTGTCCGCTGGACTGGATGCAGCTGGGATGGGAATCTGACCACCCTGGTTGGAAATGAGTTGTATCAGTTGGGTTTCATTTGGGTTTCCATTTGAAGGCTTGACTTAAAGTGCATTTATTTTCATTTGGTCGAGGGCTAATCATGGGTCTGTTCGAGAAGAAGAATGCAGTGCCTTTGTTGTCAGAACTGGATGTCCTATCAGTGGGCTTTAAATGAACTGGGGGGGGCTCCAGTAAGAGAGATGCTCCATCAACCCCCTGCACGAAGGGTCAAAAATGTAATTTGATTGTTATTCTATTGAATATTATATTACGTTAATTACAGCATATTAGTGTAAAACACATGTCCTTGTTATTGTCTGCTCTGAATGTCCTATCAGTGGGGTTTATATGAACTGGGGGTCTCCAGTAAAAGAGATGCTCAGTCAAAACCCCTGCAAAAAGAGTCAGAAATGTAGTTTAATTGATAATAATTATGTAAATTATGTTTCATGCAGCTACTGTGTATTAGTGTAAAACCACATGTCCCTGTTATTGTCCGCTGTGAATGTCGTATCAGTGCGGTTCAAAAAGGGGCAAATGAACCGGGGGCTCCATCAAACCCCCTGCGAGAAGAGTCTAGTACTCAGAATCGTAGGTTATTTTACTAAAACTGGGTCTTTATATTCTTCTTAAATGTAATTTTTTGTGAACAGCTGTCATTCTATTGAATAGTATGTTAAGTTAATTAAGATGTTTTCATGCAGCTACAGCATATTAATGTAAAACACATGTCCTTGTGATTGTCTGTGATGTGTGGGCTGCATAATGTGCACCAGTCAATGTTTTGCTTTTCAGGAATGAAAAATTCCTTAAAGGAATACTCCAGCATTTTTTTTGCCTAATCTCTATCTGTGTCTTTGGCATACACACAGCTGCCACAGACAAACTTAAACAGATGCATGCATTTTTAATAGAAGCCAATGGGCATCTTCTCATTGGCTGCTTTTATATGTGAGTGGTTAGATTAGATGTTGGATGTTTTCTGTGCTTTAAGTAAATAATAAAGGGTCACATTGTCTGTGGTAACTGATCATGTAATACATATCCTTTAAATCTAATGCATATTCTTTAAATGCATATCCTCTTTACTCTGCAACCGGGCAGGATGCCCCCCCCCCCTTTATTTGCAGAAGCTCACTGTGATTAGTTTGTGTATCACTCTTGCACCAGATTGCGGAAAAAATCAGAGGTTGTGTACGTAACAATGGAGATGGTGACTTCTTCTAACGTGGCCAGACACGCTGGAGTGTGGGGTAACCATGGCGATGACCTGGCCCATAGAAATCAGCACAAATTGAAGAGTGTACCACATTACATGGTTGATTGTTTGGCCGTCCACTGACAGGACAGATCCCCCTGCGACTAGTGAGTTTAGCCCGAGGGCTTTAATGGTACATAGAGCACGCTCGGGTTGGAAGTCACCCTTTTTTTCCCTGCTCCTTGCAGAGTGGCTAACAGGGTGGCTCATTAGATTAGCGCAGGCTTAAGGCAAGCAAAGAAAATCCCACTGTTTGGATGGGCCTTGAAAACACTGGTGCTCATTCAAAGGCAGGACAAATGTAAGAAGTATGACTTCAATAGCTAGTGATGCTATGTAGTGTTTTTTGTTCCCCTCTCTGGTTTTGGTCCAGAGTTCTGGTGCATCTGGTGCTTGGCACCACACAATGAATTTGGTTCAGGTTTATTTGTTGTGTTTCTGGCTTTACATTTAAGTCCAGCTCCAAATCCTCTCTAACCCAGATACACAGGGACAGTCAAAAAGGATTGGGGTGAGTTTAACCCTTAAATGTCTTCAGCATAGAAGAAGGTATCTGCTCTTTTTTCATTAGTAATGCAATTTAATACTGTTGTTGGAACACAGGAAATTGTCATTGTCAGTCATTTAAGACTAGGCTGTATTTGATCTATATGTTTACAGATGAGCCAAAACCTTAGGACCACTCACGAGTCATACGAATACCAGTGATTATCTTGTTTCAGCTGTACATGGCAAAATCGTTATAAATTAGAAGGTAAGAAAAGAGTTGAAAACAGTGAGAGAAATGGGCTATTTTAACAAGGGCTGAATTGTGATTTCCAGATAACTGAATACAAACTAAAGGGCCAGACAGAGCACCCAAGATACGTTGATTTGTGAGGGCAACACAAGGTCCAGACTGACAGTAGACGGATATTTTTTATGCTGGTAATGTGCATCACAGCCTGTTCAGAGTGCCCCTGATAACCACTAAAATCAGCTACAATGGGTATTTGAGCATCCATCACATAGTCTCATGAGTCTCATTATTTTTAATAACATGAACAGCTGCTTACCTTGGCTAGTGATGGCACCAAAATACAGTTTGGTAGGAAGGCAGTGGAGTGAGTGGGATGTTCTGCTGGAAAACCCTAAATCTGGGCATTGATGTGGACGTCCGTTTGACATGTGCCACCTAAACATTGCTGTAAAGTGACCCTTCTGTCATACACACAGCATGGAATTACACCAAGTGAAGCAGCGGGCAGCTAGAGCAGTGTGTGAAGACAGTACCTTGCTCAAGTGTACCTCAGGGAAAGTCGCGGGATTCAAACTCACAACTTTCTGATAATGCGATCCAGCCTTAACCACCAGCTGCTGCAGAGCAGATTCACTGTTCTCTAGTTGCAGTGACCTCTTTTATCAAGAGAAAGCTTCCTGCTGTGCTGCACACATTGTCTCAGTTCTGTCAAGCATCTGTGGGATGTGCTGGAACACCAGGTCCGGCTCTACCTCACAGCTTACAGGGCTTAAAGGTTGCAGTGCTTACATCTTGGTGCTGGATCGCACCGGGAACCCTCCCAGGTCTTGTTGAGAGAATGATGTATGTGTTTGTATGCTCACTCAGAAAATATTGCACTGGGTCCAACAATAAAGGCAGCTTGCAGCTTCTTTTATATAGTGATAGGAAGCACAGTAGCGTACAGAAAGCTCCACATGCTGATCTGTTTTCCTGTTACCAACGTACACACGTACACACAAACTGCTCTGGGGAGCAGAGATTCATTCACTCATGAAGGGATTGCTGACCATGCATTAAGTAAGTAGAGGTTCATGACAAGAGCACCCAGATTTTCATAGAGAACTGGGGCAGAGTGTACAGATTAATCTGTGGCATCCCGCCCCTGTATTCACACAAGGCTTCATGCTTTGGATCATGTGACTTAGGGATGCAACTATGAAAACTAACAGGATTGTACTATTTTTTCTTCCATCATGTGTAACGTGATCTGCTTACAATACCCTGAATGTGAGTTTCTGCATTCAAAATTAGGACGTGTGTCACTCAAGTGTGTGTATTTTGTCGCTGGCTGTTCTGTGCTGGTGCTGTAAGTAAAGTGAGACGATTTGGGATTAGCGGAGGTACTGGAGTGGAAGAATGGGGCGGATAATTGGAGTGCTCGGATAATCCACAACACCAACATGTGCAGTGAAGTGTTGTGACTTGTTTTCGCAGCAAAACCGGACTGACTCAGCCATTCAGTCGCTTCAGTGGAGACACTTGATATGAGTATTACATAGCGGTGTAAAAAAAAAACACAACTTGGATGCGTCACTATGCATTTGTCTGAAAAAGATGATTCAGTGGATTCTGAGTTAGAATCTTTAGATTATAGTCACATTCAGTAAAGAATGCACTAATTGTTGACCAAAAGTCTCTGACGTTTTCCAATAGTACAAAACACGGACTGAAAAAAGCTTCAGCTGTTCCCCCTGAAATTGTGCTTATTGAGTTCATTGATTTGTCCTTTCTCTTCATCTGTCTCAAACATTTACAAAGAACTGTAGCACTGTTTCCATAGAGACTCTTGAAAAGATGCCACCATTACAGTAGCGGTCTCTACTGTAACAGAAAATAGAGTGTGCCCATAAGGCCTGCATAATTTGTATTCAGTTTGACCTAGTGACTCAGATCCTGTAGAACATATTGCTGCCGCCCTTACACAGACTTGCTGGAATCACCAACTGAAGAATCAGCATATTTTGTCCTAATCCTATTTATTGTGTAATTTACTGCTGTGGTAAAAGAAACCGATTGTAAAAAAATGATTTTATTTAGCAGCTTGCCTGCCTGAGTGTTTCAGGTGCTTTTCTTGACATTCCTGGTGATGGAATGTCTGCAACAGAAGTATAGCCTTGTTTCTGTGCACAATTCTGAATCACCTTTCACATCAATTTCACATCAGACCACTAGGAATTGTATTTTAACAGTTGAAATGTAGCAGATTTGATGACATCAGCTCCATTTCAGTCCACAGAAGAGCTGATTTCTCCATTGTGTTAAAGTGAACACTTAGGTGGACAAGAGCTAGAGCTAATCTAATCAATCAGTTTGATGTCTGATGTTCTAGGAAAATAAAAATGCATCACCCTGAAGGTGGCAGTTCAGCTGTATTGATTCTGTTGTAATCCATTATCATTGATTTTGACCATGTAGGTCATTTGTGTACTCAGCATATTTTTAAAAACAGTGATTTTGGATGTAACAATACACTCAGCCCAACGTTGAATACAGTTAATGATACGGGGTCGAGTACAAGTCAAGACCAAATCCAAATAAGAGATCCAAATAAGTTCTTATTTATAATGCTTAGAAAGCAAGTGCGGTGTAGCAACACTAGATTTGGATGCAGTGTGCGCAGAGCATGCAGAGATGAGTTTGTGAGGGTGAGGGGGAGACAGGGGGTTCATTTTGTTGGCCTTTTGTCATAGTGGCTGTAATTTGGCTTGGTTGGCCACCGAAACGTTTGTTGAAGGCACCTGGACCAAGTCTGAGACCAAGAACCAAGGCCAGTCCAAGGCATCTTGAGAGTGGACGGATTTTATGTGTTCAGGTGTAACAGTTGCTGTAGCTTATTATATGCGCATAGGATTTCTCTTGATCTAGTAGTAGCAGTAATGATCTTGTAAATACAATATTTTTTATCTTTGTTTATGGCGACTGGTCACAACAGAAAAAAACACTAACAAGTTAATGACATTGATTATCTCAGTACAGTGGCTTCTGGCAAGGGCTGGGATATATAAGCCAGTTTTTGAAGTTTTGATGGAAAAATAGCAGAATAAGACTCATCAAGGACTGAATTGTGATGACTGGATGGCTGGGTCATCATGTGAGCATCAGAATTGCACCATGGAGCAATGTCCTGGTCTGATGGTGTCTTTACATCATATGGACAGATGACTGTGCCTCTTATTTGGGAAGAGGGCACCAGGATGGGGCAAGTCTTGCTTCAGGTCATAGACTGAATACTGGACTTTTTCTGGACATCCACCACCATTTCTGAGTGTATAACATTCTTATTATGGAAGGCTGTGCCAGATTAAAGCGAAACCCGTCCTCCAACAAGGTCAGCTTTAACCTCCGCCTTAAAGGACATTATTCCAAAACGTTGGCCATCTGGGTAAACCAAGCAAATGTAAACCAAACATTTACTGCATGCTCCTCCTGCTTTGCAGCAGATTTGATACCGATTTTTGCCCATTCTCTCGTTCAGTGGTGGAATCATGAATGCTGATCTTATCTTTGGCGAGCGAGACTTGCAGTTCCTCAGATGTTTGACTGGATTATTTTGTGACTTCCTGTATGAGTCATCACTGCAGTCTTGAAGGAACTGGTTAGCAGGCCACTTCTAGGAAAATTCGTTTTCAGTCCTGACACCAAATAGCCACCCCAGCTTGATTTGGCTGATTCACCTGAAGCAAAGATGTCATAAATAGTGGAAAAACCCACCACAGCAACGATCAATCTCTTCTCCATTGTAGTTGGGAAGTAACTTTCGGTTCCATCCTGGAGAACATGGAAGATAACGTGGAACTTTATTCTGATGCCCACTCTGCCTGAGAAACGCTGTCCATGATCACATCACTGCTCACCACCAAGAGATACTGGCTCCCACAGAAATGAATCAATTCTTTTCACTTTATCTTTTGTGAACGTAGGATAAATGTAACTAGTTACACCCACCTCTCCATATAAACAACCTTAAGGCTGTGCTATTTAGACTCAATTTTCCTAAAAGAGGTTAACCTGGTTATACAGTAAAATGCTGTTTATAGATGGAGATTAAGATTAGACACAGACAGCTGGTGCTGTTTAGTCTAAGAGGAGATTTGTTTCAATATTTAATTTGTTCTGGTTTTACTGGAACTGTGGGGCAGCTGGTGGCCTTGTGGTTAGGGAGTTGCCCCTGTGTGGTTGTGGGTCTGAATCCCAGGACTGCTTGTGGCACCACTGAGGAACCCTTAAGCAGCTCCCGGACACTCTGTTCCTGGTTGCCCACTGCTTCACTTGGTGATTCGGTTAAATAGAGGGAACATTTTTGTGCTGTTCACACTTTGTGCTGCGCTGTGATGTGTTCACATATGACAAATGCTAACACACACAGAAAACAAGAAATGGAAACTTAAAGCCAGTTACGTATGTCTGTCCATAACATGACAAACATGTGCTGCATTGCTAAAAACAGTAAAAGCTGGTATCTTTTTTTTTACTTTAGTCTGAACTTTTCACAGTATTGATTGACATTATGTCTACATTGTCCAAAACCACAGTACTCCCCATCTGATAGCTAAATTTACCTTGTAGCTCCAGTACTAAAATCTCTGTATGGGCACCAAATGTGTTTTGGTTGATCAACTACAATTTGTTTTAGATAAATATTGCGATCGATATTTCTGGTATTGTGGAGGAAAATGAGTCTAAGCAGGCTTGAATTGTTTTTAGTAAAGAATGAAGCTTAAATGGTTCAGTCAAGTGAAAATATGCCATGTGTGGGAAAACAGCAGTGAATGAACGTTTGCATGCGGTTTGTGTTTGCTAATTTCATACGCAGTGAGCCGTCTCAAAAGTATGTGCTTGCACTTGCACTGAATGCATACAAAAGCCGAGCTGAAACACAGGGGTTGGCTCCAGGAACAAAAGCTGTGCAGGTTTAGCTGTGCTGAGTGTGGAATTCTGCCCTGACCACTTCGCTCTGCTCTGTCAGGGGAATGTGAATGTTGGGCATAAACTCCCACCATCTAACAAACCTTAACCAGAGAACAACAAGGTGCTGCTTAAACTGGGTTTTGACAGGGACCCTATGAGCTGAGTGAGGCAACTTTGATCATAGCTGAGCCCTTAGAGGTGTTACTTTCAGTTTGCTATACTATATACATGTATTTTTTCATGATATAATGAGTTGAGTAATTAATTACAAATTAATTTTCTGTGTTCAGTGCTTAGAAATGCAGTGGATGGTTTAACTATACCAAAACAAGCTTGTCCCGTCATATTGAAAGTGTAGTACAGTTTAGAATGAACAATTTACAAAGAACAGTGCTTGTTTTGGGGAGATATGAGTTTTAAAATATAACGAGAGCATATCTTGGCCAAAACATATTTCCTGCCTGTTTAAAAATGCATGAATTTAATTTGGGCGGTACGGCAGAGTTGTAGCTGTAGTGCCTCACAGCTAGCAGGTAGGTGTTAAAATCGTCTCTAGGTGTAAATGTGTTTGCCAATGTGTCTGCCCTGTGTTAGAGTGGTGATCTGTCCAGGGTGTTTCTTTGCCTTATGCCCTGTTACTGCTGGGATAGGCTCCAGCACCCAGAGATGGGGACTC
>JBBPDD010322408.1:0-10433 GCA_037974585.1 Bathyaethiops greeni
CACACACACACACACACACACACACACACACACACACACACACACACACACACACACACACACACACACACACTGCACTGCACATTGCACCCAGTAACATTTCCTTCCAAAAATTGCACATGTTGCACACAATATACTAAGGTATACCTGGAAAATGTGATATTTTAATCTTACCACCCCACAGCCTAACCACAAGTTCTCTCTGTTATCTCTAGCCTGCAACTTCAGCAGCTTTCAGTACACCTTTAGCACCAAGGCTCTGTTGACCGGTCAATAAACAGTACAGGTCAATATGATCAACAGAGACAATCAGAGCATGTGAAATGTGCAGATAATGACATATTGATGCATAAGGCATCACACTATAAAACTGATCCACATGTTTGCCTCCAGTCTCAAGCTGGAAAGTCCTGTCCTGACCTGAAGATGGCCTTTCAGCTCCAGCCGAATGCAGAGGAAGCGTGCCTGAAGCACAAACCACCAAACAGAGCAAGCCCACAGAGAAAAAACAAACATCGCAGCTCTATCTACATCAGGCCAGGCTGTGCTTTGAGAGATGCCTCTTCACATGAACAGATTAAACTGCCGTGAGAAATACGGAGTGCGCTGTAAGAGATGACACAGAAATAAATATTAAATGTGGTTCAATCGAATTGTTCCTTCGGGACACTGATCAGAGCCAGCAATCTACATCAGCAAAAAGTTTACGGCTAACTAAAGAGGGGGAAGAAATCTTGGAAACAAGTCACATTTTCGATTTGTGTTTTGTATGTTGTGGTTATACCAAAAGCCTGTGTTTTGAATCAGGGACTATATTCATTAAACCATTATCTGCTGAAAATGTTCCATCTTGAGAAGTTTATTTGATGCACTAAACATGACTGGGCTTGGGGTCTTTCATTGTCTTTGTCAAATGACACGATCATGTGATATCGTCAAGCCAAGCCAATTACATTTTATTGTCATTTCTACCATATACACACAGTGCACTGCAAAACCAAACAATGTTCCTCCAGGATGACGGTGGAACATAAAAACAAAAACAGAAACACCATAAGATCACAAGCGCAGTCAGGACAGAAGAGAGTGCAAGAATAAACACACAAGAGACTACACAACATTTAGTGCAGTTGACAACAGCTACAGTACAAGCCTGGATAACCACAATACTATTATAGATACTGTTTTCTAGCAGCAGAAAGCTGCATTTGCAGAAATGCAGAAGACAGCATGTGATAAATAAAGCAGCCCCTTATAGTTACACCACAGCACACGGAGTGAACAGTGTCATATACGTTTTCTGCAAATAATTAATTCACCAAGTGAAGCAGTGAGGAGCCAGGGACACAGCCTGTGGGGACGGTACCTTGTGCCACTAGCAGCCCTGGGATTCAAACCTGTCTTTGGATCTTAGGTTCTTTGGAACTACCCAAACACTACGGCAATGGCTGCTTCACAAATTGCGTTTGTGACAATAAATGAATTGTAACTGGGAAATAATTGAATACATCACAGCACAGAGTGTGAAATTCTTTCTCTGCATTTAACCCATTCAGCAAGTGAAACAGTGGGAATACAAGCAATAAGCAATAGTACCTTGCTTAGGGGTACACCAATGGTGCCACTGGCAGTCCTGGGATTCGAACCCACGACTTTCTGAGCAACTTCCAGACCAGGCTACCAGTCTTTCCAAACTGTTCTATGCATGTAACCCATTCACTAAGTCAAGCAGCGGGCAGCCAGTAAGGCAGCACCCAGGGAGCAGTGTGTGGTACCTCATAAATGAACTGTATCAACATCAACGCTGTTTCAGCCAGACTCCTCCTGAACTCAAGGAAGCATACCTCAGCTTCTTTGGGCGCCGTGCTGACAGCCTGCACCTCCAGGGAGCAGCTGGCCCGCTTCACCACCACGTACAGAGGGTAATCCTTGGCCACCATGCTGCCGCACGGGTCGGCTGAGGGAGGAGCGAACCGCCCGGCCACGGTGCCCGCCAGCTCTACGGAGATCCAGCGCCAGCGGAGAGGGCGCCGCGGAGCATCCCCGGGTTCCGAGCGAGTGTGTGAGAGGGAGTGAGTGTGTGTATGTATGTGTGAGTAACAGTGTATGTAAACCGTCTACTCTCCCTTCTGGCAAACTCAACACTGACTGTAGAGCTCCGGCACTCTGTCCCTCGCGTGTATCTCAGCTGTTCTTTTTCTGTTTTTTCAAACTTTATGAGCTGTGATTGGTCACTTCTTCCACGTCCCGCCCCTTATCCTCAGATTCGGCTAAATCACAAAGCAAGATTTTCTGCTACTGTCCAATCATATTGCTGGAGGGCGGAGTTTGTGGAAACAACTAACCAATCGTAGCATGTGTTTGTCGAAACACGCGCGACTGAGCGTCCCCGGCCTCTGTGTGTGTGTGTGTGTGTGTGTGTGTGAGAGAGAGAGAGAGAGAGAGAGAGAGAGAGAGAGAGAGAGAGAGAGAGAGAGAGACTGTATGAGGACGTGTTTTCTCTCTGTTCCCAAACTCAACGCTGACTATGGATTAACTCTCTCTCTCGTGTGCCAGAGCTGTTTTAATTTCTTTCTTTTTTTTTACTTTCTGAGCTACTACTGGCAATTTCTTCACCCAAGCCTTGTCCTCTATATTCCAATTGGCCACTTCTTTGCCCTGTATTCAGATTGTCCACTTTTTTCTCCAGTCTCCGCCTCCTGTACTGCGATTGGCCAACGATTCACGAAGTTACGGTCCAGCATTCTAGATCGCCTCGCATGCCGATATACTACTACGACTACTGTCCAATCATATAATAGGAGGGCGGGGATTGTGGACAGCACTAGCCAATCGTAGCGCCCGTTTTTGGAAAACGGGTGGGGGAAGAAACGCAATACGGGTGTGATGTGTAGGAATACAGGTGGGGGAGAGAACAACTCTTGTGTGGTGAAGGAGAGTAGTTAAATGTCTCCTGCTGGTAACGCAGCGTGTAAATTCATGGGAAACGTGAGAAGAGAAGAGGAGAGAAGAAGAGGGCGAATGCTTTCCCCTCCCAACAAGACATCCGACTCCCACAGAGACAAAACAGCCATTGCCAGCTTTTCTGCCTTGCATGCAACTTACACAGTGATGGAAATTCACTTTCTCTGCTCCTCCTCGGGCACTTTTTCTTCACCACAAAATGCTAACGTTTGGCAACGTTCCCTGCGTTTGCCTTTAGCCTCTAAGCCACAAAAGGCCCACCAAGTATGTCTTCCTTATTATCCTCTCATAAGGTTTTTGTCAGTCCAGAAGAAATGCCTTCTGAAGCACTTACTGATAACTTTACTCCCCAAAAAAAGAGGAAACATAACTTATTCATGTTACAAAAATACACAGTCATATATATCTTGTGGTTATATTTATCATCTTTTTGTTTGGGCAGTTGGTGGCCTAGTGGTTAGGGAGATGCTCCTGCAATCAGAATGTTGTGGGTTTGAATCTACTAGTAGTACCATTGAGCTTGAGAAATGTACCGTCCCCACACTCTGCTCCCGGGGTGCTGTGTTCCTGGCTGCCTACTGCTTCATTTAGTGAATGGGTTAAATGGAGAGAAAGAATGTGGTATGTTCACATATGACAAATGGACACTTTTCAGACAAGATTCCGTTTCCTGTTCATATAGTTGTGTATTATACAGAAAAAAACATCCACTGTAATGCATTTAATAAAAAGTCAGCAGTCACATCCATTACATGTTTTTATATAGAATGCACATTCGCCGAACATCTTGTTTGGATGTAATAATTGCCGCTTTGCATGAGATACAACATTTTACAAGTATGTTTTGGCACTGAAAAACATCTAAATAAATGGCTTGGCTTCATAACAGTAGGATTAATGACCGATTTAATGTCAAATTGTTAAAGTACTTGATTAATATGGCCCTGCGCAAACAGTAACACAGCAACTCTGCATGCAGATGTGACTCTTTTTTTCTGCCAGAATGATTGCACGCCAGTTTTACAGCAGCCGAAGAGCCGTGTTTGGAACAGAAACCACCGGCCCTGCCGTTTCCACTACTGCTAAACTGACACAGACTGTTTGGCCTAGAACATGCACACACATACACACACACACACACATACACACACATACACACAAATGTCTTCCTGCTGCAGAATTTAATGACTTCAGTGTGTGTGAGTTGGAAAGGAAAAATGAGAGAGAGAAAAAGAGACGTGTGTGTGTGTGTGTGTGTATATGTATATCCATCCATGCATGCCCCATTCCTTCTTTGTTCCCAGCAGCCACCTCTCCTCTGCCTTAGGGTCAAACTGGGAGCGGAGCCCAGCTCTGCGGCAGTCTGCAATTTTATGATTCGCTAATTGTAGCAGGAGAGTGAAAAATTGACCCCTCCCACATGCACGGGAGCTAATTCTCCAGCCACCGGCGGCGGCAGGAAATTAGACCCAGCTATAAGAGCCTTTGTTCTGGCCTAAGGTTGTTGCCATTGTGTGGCTATCAGGCTTGAGGAAGTTGCTGTTGCTGAAGGGGTGGGGGAGTTTGGGGTCAGGCCTGGGCAGCACGTTAACCGTAAACAAACACTCAGCTTTGACACTCAATCAGTGACTTGTCACTCTAATCATGCTATCTGGGTTGTGCCCCAACTTCCATTAGTTTCTTCCATCACACGGCAACATACAGACACTTAATGTGCAGGTCTGCATAACCTCTGCAGCTGGTGGCCATGTAGTTAGGGAGTGGCACCCTTGAGCAAAGTACCATCCCCACACACTGCCGCTTTATTTGATGAATAGGTGAATTGCAGAGAAAGAATTTCACACAGTGTGCTGTGATGTGTTCACCTGTGACAAATTGACATACTTTATGACTTTGATGGGTTAATTATGTGCCAGTTTGAATTCAACCAATCACGTAGGTCCTCGATCAACTACCACAAGATTCTGGGAGCACGACTCCCATCAACTCCGACAGCTCAGGACTTTCCATGCCAGCAAGCAGACAATGAGAATACAAGTGCTTGGATCTGACCTGAGGACAAAAACAAATTATGGCTGTCTGGATTATTTCACTGGCTGTTTCTTGGGCAGATTCTGACTTAGCAATGCAAGTCAGGGAAACGCATGCAAATGTGAGGAAATGCGAGTAAACATATTAAATGCCCAGGCCGGCCAAGAACATTGTTTAAATGAGACAAAGCAAACAAAGCCGCACTTTCCTTGCCATGCCATTATATTTCACACGGCCGTTACGTACACGCAAGCTATTAAATGGGAACTACAGATGTTGTACTGAAGGTTGGAAATGTTCACTTGGATTTACTTCAATGTTAATGTATACGTTTATAAAGCACACATACATGCTTACCTGGCTTGAAGTTTTTCACACACTGCTACATCAGTGGCGAAAGAGGTGAAAGTGTAACCATGTCACTTTGACGTTAAAGACTGCATCAACGTCAGTGGCCTAATTCTATCTAAAACCTATTAAGCCCTTAACCTGACTCATATTTAAACCTACTAACTTCCTATGTTTGGTCTTACTAAGAATCAGCATTGTGGGTGCACTAAACCACAGTGAAAAAAAATCCTCTTCACAAAAGTGCTCTTGCAGTACATGCTATTTTGCTGAATTCCCCGGACAAAAAAGCTGTGAATGACAATTACATTCTCTGGCTTGGTTTGGGTTCTGCACTGAATGCAGAATTCCTGCATCTCGGTTGAAGTCACTTCTCGGTTTCAGGTGTGTGGCTGAGAAAACAGCTGGCTGTGTTTTTTAAATGTCTGTAAAAGGACATGTGGAAACTGAACACTAAGGCCTGAAAATAACACTGATGAAATGGAGTGCTGGTGAATGTAGCATTTTAATGGAGAAAAAAGCAGGCTGTGTACCAAACACGGTTGGAGGTAGTTTTAAGTGGGTGTTGGGTTGGTTTCAAGACCCAGTATGGAAGCTTGTCGATGGCCATCTTATTTCACTCGTGCATGAAAATGGATGCAGAAGTTTGCTTCTCACTTGTGCAAACATATTTCATAGATCCCCAATGCATCTTGTCATAGTGTCAAATTTATATATTCATCATGTGTTCAAAAGCAGTAGTAGTTAAGGGACAGCCCATTACTATCCAATAAAATACGATGCCACAGGCAAACACATCGTGTGCAGTTGATGAACACCTTTGGGATGAAAGGGGTAGATCTCCACTGAACATCTTCAGTATTAGTTGAAGTGTGGGATCTCCACAGAGCACCTTTGGCTTGAGTTGGAGTGATAGATTTCAACTGAAGACCTTTGGCATTTATTGGAGTGACGGATCTCCACTGAACAGTTTTGGGATGAGTTGTTGTGATGAAGCTCTACAGACCTCCTTTAGGATGAGTTGGAGTGGAGTTGGTGATCCACAACAAATCTCAGAAAAGTGAAGGTGGAAGGAATGTTGGATAAGCAGTTGTTTGGAACTTTTGAACATATAAAACAGGATTTATGTCAAACTACCATTTTTACATTCCACCTTTATTTCTCAGCGGTTCTCAGTAGCCTGATCAAAGGGGAAATGTCTCTAAGATCTTCTGTAAGCTTCAAAATGATAACAGATTAAACAAACAGCATTTAATTAGAAGATAGGTCACACTCTTCTGCTTTTTGCTTGTGTGTGTGTGTGTGTGTGTGTGTGTGTGTCTGTGTGTGTGTGTGTGTGTGTGTGTGTGTGTGTGTGTGTGTGTGTGCGCGCGTGTGTGTGTGTTTGAGCCAGAAAAAGATCTGTGTGGGGGGCCGAAGAGGAAAAAGTGCTACTTAAGCATGTTAATTACAAACACAGCATGCAACAAACCATATTTAATTCTCTAAGATCACATTCATTTCCAGCAACATGTTCTGCTGAGTGTAAATTGAAAAGCGTGCCACATTTGCATCAAGCTTAAGCATAATTTCTATCATTAAATGGGTCAGCAAATGCAATACTACATCAGGGTCAATGCTAATACATTGTACTCAGGATAACTGATTAAACAGAACAATTACACAATTTCTCCCCTTCATCCCAGTAGTAGTCACTGAGCCAAGACGTGTTCAGTCTCTGAAGTGTGCTTCTTTGCTTTTGTGCTAGAGCTATAAGGCTAATGTAGCAAATAAAAGCTGCTCCATCTATTCACACTGGACAAACTGCATGCCTCAGTCAGGATGAGTTGTTAAGTAACCTCAGACCTATTATGTGGTTTCTGACACTGTATGGCATACTGGTATCTGAACAGAATCTTTCCAGATTAGAAGGCTACTACTGTACTCATGAAATGTACTGTCTATTTTATCACATACTGTTAGATAACAGTATGAAATTGTGAACAACTGAGTGACTCTGGAACAAACTGTTATGTGTGCCATGTACTATAGTAAAACAAACATAAAAGTAGTACCAACATAAAACTCATAGCACATAGAGGCTGTATGTCAGTGGGCCCTTAGGTATGCTTGACTTAATAGGGGTTTGTGGCTAGTAGCTGCAATAGTCACAGAATGCATTCAGATGCTAATAAACATAACATGGCATCCTACTGAGGTCACCATCCATAGTCATTCAGCTGAACAAATTCATCGTTAAAGGGAAGTGCTGTGTTTGACCTCTATGGTAAACATTAGAAACAATACCAAAAGGGTGGGAGTCTGTTTTGTGTCTAAAAGTACCTGTGGATCAAGTGCTTCAATAGTGGGGACTTGGGTGGTCTTTCTGTCTAGATTGGAGTCCCTGTCCTACTTAAATCTTCCAAAATGAAACAAATTACAAAATTCAAATCTTACTAAATTTAAGTTCAAATGGCTATCTGGTCGTATTTGTGGTACAAGTTTGTTTCCAAGTTGACTTGAATGCTTGAGAACTTGAGTATGTATATTTTCCTCAAACAGCAACTTGCTACCACTGAGCTGGTTTCCATTCACCAACACCCACCCATCAGCACAACACCGCAATACTGGCGACATTTTTAATCACATTACACATTTCGCTGAGGCATAACCTCCCACACAGACAGATATAAACAACTGAACCCCTTGGTAACAGCCTTGACTGAGCTATATTTCAGAGAAATATTTATACTTGTATTCCAGTAGATACATTATAAAAGACCCATTTTTTATATATTGAAAAATGTCAGTTTTAGCATTAACTTCTGAACATTTAATTCAAAAAACATTGAAATAACTGCTGACACTTTTTAGACAGCAAAATACATTTTCTGACAACATTAAAAATTTCCAGACAGCATTTTATGAAGAAAGGAGGTTTAATGAATGTAGTTTACATTTCACAATTCATTTTTGAGTGTTTTTTTGCATTAAATGTAATTCCAGCACTCCAGAGCCTCATAAAGCTTTCTGAAGCTAAAAATGCTTCCTGAAATGAAAGCCAATAGAAGATGCTAAAAAAATCTGGACATAAAAATGACTTCTTCAACAAGATATAAGGCTAAAGCTTTTGTCATTCATTTTTATTTTTAAGGTATTCCGTGTTTTATGAAAAAAAAAAAGTGAAGTTTCAATATCTGTACATACTATTCATTTTACAGATAGCCGTTTTTGAGTCTTTTTTGCACTGAAAATGTAATTTTGGCTCCTGAGGCACCTGAAACCCTTTATCCATGGGGCTCCTCCAACATTGTATTGGCCCAATTATCATGTAGTATTGATACAAAGCAAAACAGGCTGACCTTTTTATTTTAGAATTTACACCATTTGCAAAGAGTGGCGATGGTTTCTTATGCATGACACTGAGTTGGCCAACAAGAGTTAGTCCAGGTCAGGATAAGACTGACTTTAGCTGGGGAGCTAATAAAAGCTGTAGACAATGCAAGAGGAAGTGACCTCAGCCATGCTGAAAGTGATAACCCCCAGCTATCTGACACAAGTGAGGCCGCTGTGAGGCAACTCAGTTGTTTAATGTACAGAAATAAAACAAACCAAAGTCTCTCAAGTGCTTCTTGTTAGCCTTCGAGTGCTTCTTGTGACCCTGTGAACTTCCTTTATTTACACATCGCACGACTAAATCTGTTCACTTGGCAAACAAGTTCCATATGATTCAAAATTTTACCGTCTAACAAATTTCAGGTTAGACACCCACGCATTGAAAACGTTCTTCTATAGCAGACTCCGATGCGAAGATAAGAATGAGTCAGCGCCCGGCAATTACAACACAGGATCACACCACTTAGTCATAGTTCATCATGGAACCCATAAAATAAGCAGTGATCTGTGCTGTTCCATTGGAACAAGGGCTGCAAACCAAAAGTAGGTTCCGAATCAGAACCAACAAGAAAATAGCTAGTCCTGAGTTCCCATTTTTAAAAATATAGAAGTTCTGCTTATTGGTTTCCATGCAATGCATATCGGACGGACATACGTGGCTTATCTGTCAGGACCTGCCAGAACGTGTTAATATATTTTTTAAATGCTTTAGTCAGCATTTTACTCTTATTGCTGCTGGGACATTCTGCCATTTTTGGTTTTCTAAACACTTGTCTTTCTTTTTTTTTTTTACCTGTATGGAATCAAAATGGGGATCTGATAAGCAGAACCAGAACCAGAATCAATAAATATCCAATCCTAATTGGAACCTACACTCTTAGAGGTTGTCTGGGACAAATAATAGAACCTCTATAAAACAGGGGTGTTCAAATGAAGGGCTGGTGTTGAGCACAGTTTGTTGATTTCCCTGCTCCTACCTGCTTTAACTCATCTGTCGAATGCCTGGTTTAGTGGGTTTGAGAAGAGAAATCAAACTATTCTGGTCACCAGTTCAAACGTTCTGTTGTTTCAATAAACATTTCAACTGGATTGAATTTAGTATCAGGTTCTTTAGCAAACCAGAAGTGGCTCTTCAGTGGCATTGCTCCAAAGAACCCATTTTGACACTGTCTGTAGCACAACTTAGATACTGACGCACACCTTATGATTTATGGAGCCTTCAGATAAGGAGTTCATTGTCTGTCGATACACTTGGCCTGAAGTTTGGTCTTTTTAATGCTCATGACTATCATTGCAAGAATAAGAGGAAATAATCCAAGAAAAGCGATAGTGGTCAGATGTTTGAGTGCCACAGGTCACCCAGTCCATATTCATTATGTATAACAATGTGGGTTAAACACTGCTCTGTAATCTGAAACCTTTGGCACGTAGTTAAAAAAATATGTTAGTGCATTATAAAGATGAGTCATTGCTGTGGTAACAATGCAGTCAGCAAAAGCGTGGGCACCATTTGTCAAATGATGTGTTGTGTTGATTTTGTATTGAAGTTTTATTTATTTTACTACTAAATTATGTTTTAATCCTGGACTACGATTAATCACGATTAATTGCATTGTTATACAAATACATGTGATGATAACTATAACGAAATATATCATGTAATATTGTTGACGAATAAGACTAAATGTGGTTTACAAAATAAAAACTAACAAAAA
>JBBPDD010322417.1:0-10433 GCA_037974585.1 Bathyaethiops greeni
ACACACACACACACACACACACACACACACACACACACACACACACATACATACACACACACACACACACAGACACAGATATATATATATTTATACATACATATACATACATATATGTATGTATGTGTGTGTGTGTGTGTGTGTGTGTGTTTATAATTATAACATATATAGGTACAGGATGTACAGGAGTATACAGGATGGATGTATATATTTATAATACTTTTTAAGTATTTAATAATTTTAAATGTATTTATACAACAAAATATGGTCTAAAAATGATAATAAAGAGGTTAAATGCATTTAAAGGGGCATTTCCCAGTATTCCCAAAGCTGTCTCTTGTTTTAAATGAACACTTTTTAAAGGAACAGCACCCATGAGTGTACTGAGCTGTTGCCCCGTACTGAGCTGCTCCCCCTTCCACATGTTGAGCGTTGTCGAGGCGTGGCTTTTCATAATATGGCCCCGCCTCTTCAAGGGGAGCACCAATCAGCGAGCTGCTGTGAGTCCAGGCTCTAAAGTTTCTTATGTCTTTGACTGGGGGAGTTATCAGCTCGAAACACACCAACGTGGCGACCAGGTTTAAAACGTCTGTTTAACGTCAGGGAACGATACACATCTCAATCCAGCTGAGCTGAAAACAGGGAGGGAAACAAGCCAAAAAACAGCAGGATCAGGTTAGAGTCTGGAGAGTGAGTGTGGAACCCCCCCCACCACTGCAGACAGGAACCCCCCACCACTACAGTAGGAGGTGAGGTAAGTAGCATGAACAAAGCCTGCTAGGACAATATCTACATTTCTACAACTTCTACATGCATTTCATGTATTTTGTTTATTTACTGCCCATACATGCAAGTGTTAGACAGTCAGTGCAGCTTATTTGTATTATCATTGTTTCCATGTTGTTGTTTTTTAATTCGTATTAACTTTTATTAATATATATTATTTTACAATAATTTGGTTCAGCTTGTGGCCTACTAGTTGCCTCTGTGACCAGAAGGTCATGGATTTGAATCGCAGGACTATTAATGGCACCACTGAGGTACCCTTGAGCGAAGGTACCGTCCCCAGGCGCTGTGTTCCTGGCTGCCCACTGCTTCACTTGGAATGGGTTAAGTGCAGAGAAAGAATTTCACACTGTGTACACACTGTGTGATGAGTTCACACGTTCCTGTAAAGGGCAACTTTACTACGTTTTTTATATTCCATTAGTTCATGTATATAGATTAAAGACCTACTTGTGTGCTCAATCTGCGGAGTATACAGCTGTCTCTTTTCCACTGGTCATTCCATGTTTATCAGTGTTTGTCTTGGACAAATGATTGGTAGACTTCGGTTTATTTGGTAACTGCTGCATAAATTGGTTCAGATGTGCTAGGTCTTGCCATGGCAGCTTTATTTTCATAGCATATTTTCATTTCATCTGCTAAATGCCGTAAATGTAAATGTAAATGTAAATGTCATAGGCTGAGATGTGGTACACTGGAACAGTAGCTGAGGCAGCTGTCAGATTTACAGTTGGAATGGTTTTAGGCTAAATATATACTGAGCAAGGCAAATATCAGCCCTAGTGGAGGCAGTGTGACAGCAAGAACCCTTAAAAAATGTGTGTGAGCTTAGAGTGAGAAAGAGATGCACCTATCTGTTATACTGGATTGGTATCAGCAATTGATAGTCTAGAAATACACTATATAAACATTTGCACAATATTGAACAATGTTGCTGTTCTCTATGGAATATATTGACCTCTAACTGTCTTTGCTTGTGTGTTTTGCTTGCTGAGACGTTTCTATTATTCATCATGCATTCTTATTCAGCACAAGTCTGGGTTTTCTGAAGTTGATTCCACCAGTGTTCACAAGCATTGACCTATCTAGGACTTCCAGAAGGCAAAGAGTGGCATTTTCCATCACAGATCTGATTCCAAATCTAAATGTGATCAACTGATTTTACTGTCACTTTCTAATTATTCTGTTTTCTAATGATATAATCGGAAGTCCGTGAGACAGTTTATTTAGCTTTATCTAACTAGCCCTCATATCATATTTAAATTTGCTTATGTATTTTATGCTTGGGGTCAATTTGAACCCAGCAATTTAAACCTCCAGAAAATGGTTGTAATTAAAACTGCTACCCAGTGGTTGTCATCAAAACTGCTATGTCAGGTACTTTATTGTTTTTTGACTACCTTTTAAAAATATATAGATGTAATAACGCCCCTATAGCGCACAGAATATTACATTTCTTGTGGAAAATATGTTTTCCCTTCCACATGTCATGTGAATTATTAGTGGGTCTTATTACTCCTGACATGATTTTGTTTGGTTATGGCCCCAAAGCAGAAGGAAGCTTTTTTGAAGATTATAACATTGTGTATATTTCATACAGAACAATCAAATGTGTGTAAAATGTTGATATTTCCTAAACGGTTTATACGGCCAAAACAGCCTGGAGTCAAATTGTCTCAAAAGAATCATGGATGTGTACAAAAAACATGGACATTGAAAACACACCAACATGTTCATTTTGAGTTTATCCATTTTCCCCCATTCAATTATGAAAAGTCATTTAATATGGAGGTACAATTGAGGTCAATTTTTTATTTCCGGACATTAAACATTGAATGGTGTCAGACTGACCAGAAACATAAAAGGAGGGCTAGATATCACAAGAAAAAAAATCATGATTTTATGCATTGTCTGTTGAGTTAAATTACAACTGCAAAACATTCATTCAATTATTCCAAGGCCTGTCCCAGCACTCATAAGGCAGAGAAACACTTTGGACAGGTCACCAGTCAATCACAGGGCAGATGCACACATTCACAACTAGGGGACATTTAGCATCTCCTCTTCATCTGATATACATGTATTTGGATTGTGGGATGAAACTATTATTATCAGAAACTCAGACCCCTAAGTAAAACCTACACAAAAACGGGGAGAACAGCTAATCACAGTGCCATAACATCCCTAGTTTAAATACAAACATGATTCTGTTCATAAAAATGAACTAAAAAGACTGATGTTTTCGTTTCCAGAAATCATTAGACCTCCTTTGAAGGCCTAGAATGACCTAAAGGTTTCCCTCTGTCAACAAGTTGCAACCCCTTTAAAGAAGACTTGGGTGCAGCTTGAGCAGCTGGACAGAAGATTTCTGGATGTATTTACATAAAATATTTGCATGATGATTTCCTTCTCATGTTTGTTAATTAACTTTGTAGCTCCAAAAGTAACCAAAGAGGCAAAAAAGGGCCCAAACATGACTGGGCTGATTGAGTACAGAGATAAGTGGAGACCTGTGTAAATTAGACTTTTCAGTGACTTTTTCAACAGAGCATTAGCATTGGTATTGGTATTTTACACTGTTAAAGACATAAAAGCCACATTTTAGTCATCAGGTGCGTTCTACATTGGAAAGTCACCGGTGCTAACAAACTAAATGTTACTCCAAAAAACATGTCTATAAATATTGGCACCCCCTCATTTACTATTTTGTGCAAGGAATAGAACAGCACTGTAATGTGTGCTTTGGATCAATGTCCTGCTGGACAATTTAACCAGTTTTATCTTCTTACAGAAGCTGCCAGATATAGATTTCAAGTCTCCTGGAACTTACTGGTATCCATGATGTCTGAACAATACTCCCCCACAGCCTCATAGATCCTCTACCATATTTATGGTATTAGGTGCTTTTCTCCATAGCCGTCTTTATGCCTAACATCTTTAGTGTTTGAGGTCTGATGTCTGATCTCAGCAACCAGCCCCAGTTAACATTTCAGTGGCAACTAGAAAACTCTAAGGACATAGGAAAGGGATAGGAAATGCTTCTTTCTCCCAGATATTCCAAATGGTTTGTTCACATGGACATGATGTCTAATGGTGAGCCCAAGATGCTACCAGACTTTGAGGATGTGTCTTTTAAGTCTCTTTTTTGCCTCTGACTGTGGATGCTGACGAAATCCCCTTTTCCAGGCTGGTTCATGATAGTTTTCTTAGAGATTGCCTGAATTCTTAATATGGGCATTTTAAGTCCAGCAGTAATTTTCTTGTATTCCCAGTTTGGTTCAAGTCAGCACACGTTCGCCTTATTGGAATTAAATGCCATTATGGTGAATCATACATTGTTTCTTACAAAGAGCCAAAAATCATCAGCATGCACATCCACACACAAAATAGTATTTGCGATGCCTAGAAAGAAGCTGCCTGCCATTCAGTGAACTCTGAAGGACAGAAAGTTTAAACGAGAGTTATTTAGATGTCATTACAATCATGTTCGGCATCTGCAGTGTCTGCGCAACAGTACAAAAGATTTACACTGTTGTTACGGAAATGGAAAGTCACTTGAAACTGGTGGAGGAGGAGCGTTGTGTATCGGTGACCTTCAATGCATTGTGTGTAAACACTGGAGAAATCCCTGGACACATGCAGCCCACATGGACCTTTCTGGACACTGGTCACTTGACCACTATGAGGCTATATATAGAAATAGAGGAGATGGGGTGTCAAGGGATTTGCAGGACTGTGGGCAGAGGCTAAGTAAGAAAAACTGAAAAAAAGTTTAGTTTGCTACACTTTTTTTGCAAGTTATTTTCCACACTTGCATCATTTAAGGCATGGGACATTCCATGTAGAGCATTCTCTCTAACTCTCACTCATTCCTCCCCACCTCTATTCCCCCCCTGTTCTTTCTGCCTCCCTGTCAGTCATTCAGGTTAGAAGGACTTGCCCTGAGTTGCTGACGCAGTGACACACCCCCTTACTCCTTCTCTTTCTCCCTCTCTCTCCCTCTGCCAGACACTGTTCTGTACTTTTCCACTCTCGCATGGGGCTGCATGGGATCCCTGTGCTAAAGCATATTGTACATTCTAAACACAGAATGTACAATATGTTCAGGACTCCTTATCTCATACCTTAACTGTACCAACTTTACTTTGTTACCAAGAGTTTATTCTCAGTCAAATAGCTAAAATGTATGTTGAGGAAGATGATTAAGATGTATACAAAGTCATTCACAGTGGTTTGATGTGAAATGCATCATTAAATAGCAAGTCTGAATTTTTCACAGTGGCGGCGGTAGACAATGGAACCAGTCATGAAACATTTTCTTGCTTTAAAATGTTGGAAAATGCCTCACATATAGTTTTACGAAAGTTTTGAGAAAAAATTTTGGATTCAAACATATTTATGCAATATAATTATGGCAGAGAACTACGCATGGGGTGTATTGTAGGGCTGGGCGATTAATCGAAAAGTAATCGACATTCAGAACCTATAATCAATCAAATTTTTCCAGGTCGATTATTTCGATTACATTCTTTAATCTTTCATTTTAAGCATTATCTGCCTTTCTAGTTACTAAATGCAGCCCTTGATATTGCTGCACAGTTTGTAAGCCCCCTTTTCTGGTTTCTGACCACAGGACCACTCTTGGCTGGATAGTTGTGGTTAGTACACTATTCTCAGCACAATAGTGACATTAAGGTTTTTAAAAATCCCACCAGTGTTATTGTGCCTGATACACCACACACACACACGCACATTATCATGGCACTGCCATGTTTGTGTCGCTGCTGTGCATAGAATGATCCATCTGCCAAATAATATGGATTATATACCCTTGAGGTGGTCTCTATCCATTGGTGAGGAACAGGAAGGCTTATACATTGTCCAGCAATAGATTCAGTAAATGAAACCGAAATGTGTTTCTGATTAAATGGCCAGTGAGTGTAGGCACAAGGTACAATGTGCCTAATAAAGTGGCAGCTCATTGTTCACAAGTTCTCCTGCAGAAGTTAATAAAGTGGCGAAATCAGGTCTTGCAGTGAGCACTACGAACAGATAGATCATCAGTTTAGTTTAGTACAAAGCAGGCCATTAGCTTCCTATTACTTACTGGTTACCAGGTCCCACATGTGGCCACAGAGAGATGTGTGGATAATCTAGTGTCTTGCAAAGTACCTAAAAATTAGTCTGGCAAAAAAAAAATGTAGATGTATTCAGCCTTAGTTTAGACCTGAAGCTAAGAGGCTAGTATTGCTACCAAAAGTATGAATTAATAGTCTTGGCTGTTAACTCTATTTGAGCTGTGGAATTTTTGGATTAGATTTTTTTCAACAAACCCATCTTTTTAGATTGACTGTTTTAGTGTCAGGTGAAAATAACTATATTAATGAAGGATCACAGATAACTATTTGACTAACCGAGCATCAGATGAATAAGAAAATCAGTCTCTTTCTTCACTGAGCTGTCCCATGAAGGACTTCTGAGATGTAGACAGGAGCTGTAAATGGAAATTAGAAGTTGAGGCACAAAATAGTTGAGCCATCTGTGAGTCAAAGTAAGTAAATCCAAGGTAGTTTCTTAGGATCTTAAGTCCCACACTGATTTCGAATAAGCCTTAAACATGCCTAAGTGCATTAAATAAATGTCATAAATTATATTTAGAATATTTCTTTCCCTAGTAGACTACATAATGATGTAGTAGCTAGTTATATATGACTGACTGGTTTTTATGAATGACTGGTTTTGTTTTACAACCAGTGCTCCATATAACAAGGAAATAGTCATGCTTCTAACTGACTTTGCAAATATTAAGCTACGTTAATGTTAAAGATATGATTCAGGATTATTATCTGATCTAATCATGTAAGTTGCACACCTGGAGAAAAGGTGAGCCTTAGTCTGAACACTAGTCTTAAGCACACTTGTGTCTGAGCCAATTTTGTTAATTGGTTATTTGGCAGAGCTGTTACTGTTTCTCTGTGGGCTTTTTGTTGTGTTGGACTTGCCTTAGTAAGAAAGCATCTGTTCCAGTAGGAGTGCCACTTCATTTGGCTTTGCTAATTGCGTTCGCCTGAGTAGATTAGCCGTGATACAACATGCTCCGTGCCCTTTTTCAGGATCAGCAATGGAAAGTGAACTGAAGTGGGTCAGTGTTCGGACACTGATCGGCCAATCGGCTGATCACTCACACGTGTTGCCGATTTCAAACCGATCTTTTTTGTGTAAATAAAATTATGAATAAAGGCTTTATATTAAATAAAATTAGATTTTTGTTTGTATTTGCTGTAGAGCTGCCACTATCATATGTCACTATTATAACAGTAACCAGTAAACAGGGAAAGTAACTACCACGTAACATTAAAAAAAGTTGAAACCCATTTTTTGTGTCATTGTCATCGACTACATGCAGCAGCTCTAATTTTCTGTTATCTGGGGAAAAAATCGGTATCGGTCAAGAAAATTGTAATCTGTGCATCCCTAGTCTGTACGGAACCAAGCGAAGTCAACCGAGGAGCACATATACTGTACGTTTAATGTTTAGTTTACAAAAAGACTCACAAATGAATAAATACTTAGCACTAACAAATCATCTCAAAAGCCCTCTGCGTCAGAACGAGGTCACTGTATAAGTGGAGCGAAACCCATTCAGGATGGAGATGTTTCTGTAATGGCTTCTGTGGAATTTTCATCACTCAGCACATGGCTGTGGTTAGAAGTAATATTACATAAAATGAACAGAAGTTATTTTTCATCATGTTTTGTTATTTCTTCTCCCTTTTTTTGTAATGTTTTTGTGGAGAATAATTCCATCGATCCATTTTCTGAGCTGCTCATCCTAATCAGGACATAATGATGATAGATAAAGAACCGAAATCTTGTGATTTCTGAAATCCACCATATTTATGTTTCTTCCTTTCCATATTTAATGCTCATGTGGTTCCATGTTGCTCTCACTTCAGAATGTTTTTACAGTTTTAATACAAAGTTCTTGTTTGAAAGAGACAAAGAAACATCATGTTGTACATCAAGTGTAAAAGTTAATAACAGAAAAGCTAAAAACAGAACTTTCCATAGACACTCAAAACATTTAATGTATGCCAGGTTAAGTTGTTGCTTACAACCAAGCAAAGAAGCTGTTCATATGTGAGTAATATGAGCTCAAGAAATCACACAAAGTAAGTCAATTCTGCTGAACTTTTTTTATTAGGTTTCAGGTAGATCTATCATTTAGGTACATTTTTATGGTACTACCCATTAATCAGTTGAGTGTTAATCAGCATGGTTGCATTGACCAAACGAACCCTTTTGGAAAAAAATACTGTTTTTCTTTTAAACAACACTCATTCAACTCATTTGTTAAGCAACATCAGCAAATAGTATGTAAAACCAATAAGTGAGCTCTCATTGTATGGAGTAAATGACTCCTCATTGGTTGCATTGACAGAATGCATGTTTGGATACAATATTAGATTGTGACCTTACCAGATAGCTCTACGATACCAATGGCTACATAATGTTGTAAAGATGCTGGTATTATGGTCTTGGTCTACAGATTGTAAAGCCTGGGTCATTAAAGCCTAATGCTTTGCCCATACAGAGCTTTTGGCCTTGTCTCAGGTAAACACCCTGATAAGGGCTTTTCTAGTTTTGATAACCTTTAGCTCAGCCGCAGAGGAACTTGATCTCTGTTTTTCTTTTTTGTTTTTTGTTTTTAACATGATTTACCAGTACTATCTGAAATGTAATGACCAATAGAAATCCAAAATGACTTGGAATAAGGAGTTCATTCTTTAGGAAAGTTCTGACAGCAGCAAACACATTTCTGTACTGTAAAGTGAACAATAAAGCCATTCATCTGACCTTCTTGGGTTAAGGGTGGAGTGGGCGGTTCAGGGGCATAGAAGGGGGCAAAAAAAAGAAGGATGTGGGAAGAGAGAGATATGAGTGAGATCTGCAGAGAGAAGGTATGAGCAAGCATGGAAAATGACACATGAGAGTCGAAACGAAAGATTTAGATGCTTTTTTAATGGTCTTTTCCCAGCGGTGCTTTACGCTCCCGCTGCGGCCGGAGTGTTTGTCCAAGGAGGCACTTCCACGGCAGTTTCCAGCGGAGAATTTTCACACACATGTACGCGCACACAACTTCGCCTTACATAATCCGTATACACTACACAGAGTCTACACAGATCACATGTTCTCCTACTGTGCCTCCCCTCCGCTTTGCTGTGTACACATCTGAAAAGGATTTTTGATCTGATTAGATTTTCTCTTCACAATATCACAGTATTCCCACAAGGACATGAGTGTGCACCAAGACGTAGTTTGGTAACCTCACGCACCCTCCATATTTTCACCAGAGGTGTTTTGCAAACAACAACAACAAAAAAAAACATACGGATATGGGATTTTGGTGGGAAGCTATGGTTACCAGTTTCACAGTTGTTTTAAAGTGATGGTTTGGTCAAAAATCAAGTTAACACAATTGTCCCCTCACTGCAAACACAGTTGATCAGCCAGGACAGGTTTGGTGTCCAAGATTTTGTGCTAGAGCTACAAGGAGAATAAAGCTATCAAGTAATGGAGACTTACAGCAAATCGTATCCTAAATCTACAGCAGTTTAGAAAGTTCATATAGACTTGCTTTAAAAATGGAAAAAGTATGTTGCATATAGGTTAGAGCCAGGTTTCTCAACCACTGGGCTGCGGACCACTAATGGGCCGCCACGGCTTTTGTTTGGGCCGTGAATCTAAAATCGAGAGAGGCCAACGGTCTGCAATCCCATCAGAAACTGAATCAGGAGTGAAGCTGCTGGAATACAGCACATGGAATAGTTGCTGTACAAACACTACTGCACTCACAACACATATGGAGGCATTTATTTTTTACTGTGCAATTGTTCATAAAAGAATAGCAACCTGTGCATTTTACACACACACACTGCCACAAATTGTATAATCAGTGAACAGAAAAAAAGGAAACAGTGGCTGTAGAATGACCATATTTTCTTTCCTCAGCAGAAGAAAGTTCTTTGAGAGAACCGATTTATTCATTGTTGCCTGTATAATCAGACTGTAGACCAAGTCACTGTGTTTTATGACTAATTCTGAAGAGAAGCAATGAAACACATCATTTGTCAGTTCTCAAATGTCACATAGACGCATCATCAGAGACGCATCCACAAATGATGGTCTGATAATGTGCATGCAATCCAAATTTGTTCTGCTTTATATTTGCTCTGTCATGTCACATATGACGAATGAAGCCCATTTGTCTCCATTAACTTACTGAAGTCCTGTCTTCATTCTAGATGGAGAAGCCCCCGTTGCCGGATGACAGCAATGGCCATGTTTTGGAGGAGAGCCACTCAGCCCTGGCTTTGGTGTCAGTAGAGGAGTCTGATGGGGCAGGGGAGGGGGAGGAGCGTCCTGCATGGGACAGTAAATTACAATATGTTCTAGCCCAGGTTGGGTTCAGCGTGGGCCTGGGGAATGTATGGAGATTCCCTTATCTCTGCCACCAAAACGGAGGAGGTACTAGTGTGTGTGTGTGTGTGTGTGTGTGTGTGTGTGTGTGTGTGTGTGTCTGTGTATGTGTCTGTGTGTCTCTATAGGTGTGCACAGGCTCCATATTTCAAAAACTATAGAGATAT
>JBBPDD010322470.1:0-10430 GCA_037974585.1 Bathyaethiops greeni
GGCAAGGCACCCAGTCTGCTCCACGTAGACTATCCACTGGTGTCCCACAGGGCTCGGTCTTAGGACCACTTCTCTTTATACTGGTTCTCTTGACAACGACACCGTTCACATAGGGGGGGAAGTACCAGGAAATATTTTGCTCAGTTTGGATTTGGAGTAATATAATCTGTGTAACGTTTTGAATTGTACCAGTTGGTGTCTGGTGTTCATAGAGCAACTATGTATGTTTTGCAAACTACACTCCCACATCTCATTTGTGATTGGCTGGCCCATTTCTTCTTCCCAAGCAAGTTAGTATACCTCAGAGAAAGAAGTGTTAACATTTAGTAGTGCATTGTAGAAGTGGGATATGGACTTGTCATATTTATCTCCTTTACCTAGGAAGTTGTCAAGTTTGTCTGGGCCAGCCATAGAGAAGTTTTCCATATGTATTTTAACGTAATCTCTTACCTGAAGGTACCTAAAAAAATTATTAGCTTTCAACTTGTATTTTTCTTGTAGTTGCTGAAAACTGGCAAATGTACCTTCTAAGTATAAGTCCCCCACGGTCTGGAGTCCCTGAGTTTTCCATTGTTCAAAAGTGCAATCAGCTTTAGAGGGTATGAAAGATGGGTAACCTCTAATTGGAAGTAGGAAGGACATGTTTCTCAATTTGAGACTGTGTTTAAGCTGTTTCCAAATGCGAACCATACAATGTATTACAGGATTATAGTTATATATTGATCGGTTCAGTGTAATTTTGGTTGGTGGTAGGAGTCATCTAGCCAAGAAGCGAGGATCTTGACATTTGCTGCCCAGTAATAAGAAAGAAAGTTAGGGAGGTTAGACCCCCGTCCTTCTTGGGTTTACATAAATGACATTTGTGTATTCGGTGTGTTTTGTAGTTCCAGATACAGTTAGTGACAATTGAGTCAAGGTTCTTGAAAAATGATTTGGGCAGATAGACTGGTAGTGTCTGAAACAGGTATAAGATCTGCAGAAGAAAGATCATTTTTATAGCGTTTATTCTTCCTACCAAAGACATTGGTAATGTCTTCCAAAATTCTATGTTGGTCCGGAGTTTTGCAATTAAAGGGGGGAAATTTGATTTAAGCAGAATATTAAAATTTATCCGTCACAATTCTAAAGGGGAACTGCTGGAATGATATGTCGTTACTTATGTTTATGGTCATTAACTGACTTTTACTCCAGTTTATTTTGTAGCCCAAGAAGCCACCAAATTCGTTTATTGTGGATAACAGGTTTGGAATACTGGTATGAGGTTTAGTAATGTATAGCAATACATCATCCGCATAAAGGGAAATTTTGTTTGACCATTTCTTGGTAATATATCCACATATGTTTGGATGGGATCTAATTGATTATGCCAGTGGTTCTATGGCTAGTGCAAATAGCATCAGAGAGAGAGGGCATCCCTGCCGGTTATCTCTGAATAAACTAAACTTTTGGGAGAGTGTTTGATTGGTTAGTATTTTTGTGCTTCGATTTTTATATAGCAGGTTTATCCACAAAATGAAATGTTCACTAAGCTGAAATTTTTCTAACACTGTGAAGAGATAAGGCCATTCTGCCTGATCAAACACCTTCTCGGCATCCAGTGATATTGTTAGGCCTTCACTCTGTGTGTTCTGCGAGTAAATTATATTAAAAAGGCGCCTTAAGTTAGAAAACGAGTGTCTTTTGGGGATAAACCCAGTTTGGTCTGGGTGGATGAGTTTACCCAATACTCGACTGAGTCTATATGCTAGTGTCTTAGTTAGGATTTTCTGATCTGTGTTTAAGAGTAAAATTGCTCTATAGGATCCAGCTTTTTTGTAAATTTCATTGCACAACCAATCTGGGCCAGGTGCTTTTCCATTTTTTAGCCTATTGATAGTATCAGAAATCGCCTTTATTGTTATCTCGGACCCCAACTCCTTACGGTCTTCTTCATTAAGGATAGGGAGGTTACAGTTATTCAGGAAGGCCTGCATTAGTGCTGGCTCCACTGTTGAATGAGAGGAGTAAAGATTTTCATAAAATTGTCGGAGACTGTCATTAATGTCTTTGGGTATTGAAAGCAGTTCTCCCTTTTCTGATCTAATTTTATATATCGAACGATCATTTTTCCATTTATGTAGTTGTCTGGCAAGGAGTTTGTGAGGTTTATCCCCAAATTCATTAACTGATTTAATTGTATTTGACGCTGATATTTTGCTGTTTCTCTGCAGATGGAAAAGTGGCGTGTTCTGTGTCTAATTGTTTAATCTGTTTCTCAAGTTCTATTTGTTCTGCTTTTTTGTCTTGTTTAGCATGGCTTGATATGAAATTATGCAACCTCTAAGGAAAGCTTTAAATGTTTCCCAGAGGAGCCCTGGAGAAGTCCCAGGGAGATCATTGGTGTCAAAGAAGAGATCCATCTGTGAATTCAAATACTGTCAGGGTCTGGTCAGCGGCCGTTGAGGGTCGCTGCTTTTCTGTTTATGTTTCTTTTTGGTTTTTGTTCATTTGGGCTTTTATTTTGATATGTGTTCTTGTAGTCCGTTGTAGTTCTGGTTACGTGTGTTCTCCCTCACCTGTTTCCTGTTTGTGTTCCCCAGGTGCCTCGTGTTTTCCCCAGTCCTGTCTGTGTATTTAAGTTGTGGAGTGCCAACTAGGATGGCCTCAGACTTTGAGCTGTTTAGCTGAAGAAAGTTAGACTTCATCCATGCCTTTATCTCCTCCAGGCAATTTGTGAGAGCAGCAGATGGCAGGGGTGTAGAGAGGTCTGAGAGATTGGAGCCTGTTTTTAGATAGAGCTGGGTGTCATCAGCATAGCAGTGAAACGAAACGCCATGCCTGCGGATGATGTGACCAAGGAGAAGCAGGTATATTGTGAAAAGTGTAGGTCCTAACACTGAGCCTTGGGGGACCCCACAGGTGACATTGTGAGTCTCTTATTTGGCTTGTCCCAGGGCAACATACTCAGTTCTCCCAGTGAGATAGGACGAGAACCAGTTGTAAGCAGAGTCAGTAAGGCCAATGGTGGTATGTAGGCAGTGCAATAAAATGTTGTGGTCGACGGTGTCAAAGGCAGCGGACAAATCCAGGAGAATGAGTAGGGATGGAGACACAGCATCAGCTGCCATCAGCAAGTCATTTGTCACCCTGACCAGTGCTGGAGCGGAGGAGCGGACAGCGATGTTGGCATCTGTCGTCCGCCTGGTCCAGCGCTGTCCAAAGAAGCCGCCCCTGATCCGCCCCCCGAAGCTCCGAGGAGGAGGGTCCAGAACACCTTTCCCCCAGCCCACGCGAGCTGGGCCACCACAACCACGGCCACCTTCCATCACGGTGTGGTTGTTTCGCCTCTCCACGCTGCCCTGGAGGGCGGCACTTCCACCACCACCGCGGAGAGGGGATAACCCTGCTTTCCCCCGCGGCAAAGAGGCAGAGGCGGAGGGCATGCAGAGTTTCCGCGGCCTCCCCACAAGAACCCACAACAGCAGCGACCACGCCGCACACATTCGAGCCGGTCTTGGACCCAGAGCCGCCACTGCAGCACGGGACCGGTGCCGAACCCGCCAGGTGTTCCAACTCCAAACACAGCTACACAAATAACAACTGCGGCTGGGGCAGCTCACCAGCACCAACGGTGAGCTTGTGGGTCACTCCCAGGCCTCCAGCACTCCAGCAGACCACACTCCCCCGCCAGAGACACACAGTAAGGCCCCAGTTCTGAGCGTTTCACTCCAGGTTATGCTAGATTTAGGGTCCCCAGGCTCGAGCAGCGGGCCTGTGAGCGTAGGCTCCCCGCCTGGTCTAACATCCTGTTTTCCTGGCTCGTATGAAAAGACTGTGTGTGTGGCTACTGGGGTTGTGTGTGTGGCTGCTGAGACTGTGTGTGTGGCTGCTGAGGCTGAGTGTGAGGCTGCTGAGACTGAGTGTGAGGCTGCGGAGCCTGTCAGTGTAGCCCCTGTCAGTGTAGCCCCTGCCAGTCTAATACCTAACAATGTCAGCCCCGCTGAGGTAGACCCCACTCCTGCTAGCCCTGTAGACCCTGTCCCTGTCTGCCCTGCCCATATTTGCCCCGTTCCTGCTGCCCTAGGCCCTACTAGCTCCAGCCTTGGCCTCCCAGAGGCCCCAGTCTGTCCCGTTTCCCCTGCCTTAGCCCGGCCATGACAAGTACTCACAGAATTTGTTATCGGTTAGCAGCTGGGGGTTGCACCTCCAATTTGATTGTCTTTTTCCCATCTCGTTTAACTTCACCGAAAATGTGAGAGGACCGTGATCTGAGATGATTATGTTGTGGTATCTTGGATTAAATGTGTAAGGTAGGAGTTTAGAGTCAACCAGGAAATAGTCAATTCTTGTATATTCTTTGTGGGCACTTGAGTAAAATGGGTATTCTCTTCCTGTTGGGTTGTTAATCCTCCACACATCATGTATATTAAGGTTTTTTTTATTAAGGTTAAGGTTTTTAATAATGGTTTTTAAAGGTTTTTAATAATGGTATTTAGAAGCTTAGAGGATCTGGATGTAGGTATTTTTATGGGTGAGGATCTATCAAGGTATTGGTCCAGCACACAATTAAGATCCCCCCAGTTATCAAGTTGGATTGGGACATATCTGGAATTTGGTCAAATATTGTACTGAAACAATGTGGGTTATCAAAGTTTGGGCCATGCATGTTCACCAGTGTCAGTGGAGTGGAGTATAATTCGCAGTGTATTATATCTTCCTTCCTTATCAGCAATTGCAGTTTTAAGTTTAAAAGGGATACCTTTACGAATTAAGATCGCAACCCCTCTAGATTTGGAATTAAATTTAGAGTGATATACCTGGCCGACCCACCTACATCTCAGTCTATTATGGGAATCATTTTTGAGGTGAGTCTCCTGCAGGAATATTATGTCAACATTTAAAGTTTTTAAGTGAGCCATTACCTTGCCCCTTTTGATAGGTTAATTTACCCCTTTAATATTCCAACTGCAAAAGCCAAGTCCCCTTAACTCTTTTTTACTTCCTATGTCCTCTGTCATGCTTTATTTTATTTTATCAAATAGCCGTTCAATTCTGTGGTACTTCCACGCCATGTAAAATATATACAAGACTGCAGTAGTCTGGGTGCCCCACCCGTGATCCCCAATACCTTCAGGCCCTTCCACAGAAAGGTATGAACTACCCCCATTGTTTAACCTAGAAAAGTTCAAAACAACATTCACATTTAAGAAATAGAACATTCTCATTTAAAAACGTGTGAAAAAGAATCAAACTCAAATCCTGGACATTAGAGCTATTCAGGTAACCTTAGAGCAATCTTCCGTATAATAAACCCCATTTAACTATGTAGCCTTGCACCATCATTTAACCCTTAACCAAGAGAACTGAAGATCATAACTTTATAAAATTTGGACGTGTAGTTCAAACTTGTAAAAGAAACATTGAGCAATTTTTTTTTTTAATTGCAGCTTCAGCAGATCCTATCCTTAGATTCTGACGCTTAGAACACCCCTCCACACATTTTTCGGATGCCACTAAGCTGGAGATATGTTTCACTTTGGTTCTGAGCTCCTCTGTGGTTTTGGAACTAGCCGTAGCCGCTAGCTCTAGAATAGTTTTACTTTGAGCGAGCCCGTTTCCCATAATATCTCTCCCTTCAATGCAGTGGAAATCTCTTTGATACGTAGGTCTATCTTGGCGGAGGGTCCCAATGGCTTGGAGAATCGGTGCCTTACTTTCTTCCGTATCTTCAATCGGTTGATTCTCAGGAAAATCCGAGGTTTCTCTTAGGCCTTCTTCCCTGTCTTTTCTCATTCTACGTTTGCCAGCCATTGCATTTACTTTTGGTCTGTATTGGCGTCGCAGGTAATTTTTTTTATTTGTTTTACTTTGTAACCAAATTAATGAGCTGTTTTCTTCTGTTGGAAGCATAATTTGTTCGAAAAGTTGCAGAGCTACTTAACGCACGTCTCGTCACCTCATAGCACCACCGGAAGTCCACCTATTGCCCCTTCTAAGAAGGTAAGAAATCTTGGTGTTACGCTAGATGAAGATCTGTCTTTCTTGCCGCAGGTCGATCGGATCTCTAGAACATGCAGATACCTTCTCTACAACATCAGAAGAATCCGACCCTTCCTCACCACAAAAGCTGCACAGATTCGTTCGGAAGGAAGGAAGAAAGGAAGGAAGGAAGGAAGGAAAGAAGGAAGGAAGGAAGGAAGGAAGGTCGGAAGGTCGGAAGGAAGGAAGGAAGAAAGAAAGAAAGAAACACTCCCACTGGTGTTAAGGACATGGATGCTAATGTAAAATCCAGAATTTAAATGTGCAGCGTAAGTCATTTTTAAGGGACTAAAACTGTCAATAATAAAGCTGGTGAGATCTTTATGTGAGAGCAATTTTGTGCAAAGAACTTCATGAACATGTTTTGTATAGTCCAAAGACCCATTATAATGCAAAGTGAGTTTTGCATTATATGCCCCCTTTAAAGCCTTTATAGCAGAACACACATACAAACCTGTTACAGAAGATACAACTTTTCTAATGTAATACGTACTAATGCGTACTTTTCAAAGTAAAACAGATTCACAATTTGAGCACCTTTTGGTTTGAATGTGTTTTTCTGATTCACACTTTTCACATTTATTCCGCATGACATTACCCACCTAACCCACTCTACCATCACACAAACCCGCCAGCTTTAGTACCTGTTAGCATACAGCTACTCGGTACCAAACTTATCCTCAAACTCCTAATAAACTTCATCTGTAACCCATAGTTGCAAAGCCATCTGGCAGATTCGATGTGTAACTCCTAAAATCTTACATTTAATCTAATATTTCAGCAGATTTACTTACCTGTGGTAGACTCAGAACAGTAACACATATTGTGCTGCTAGTTACTTCACAGGAGGCGGTTTTATTCTACATCTGAATGTGTGTTAGAACTGTTCTCTACCCAACATGTGCCCCCAGTGGTTCACAGGTGTAACTGCAGAGTAGAAACTCAAAGTGTCATAAAATTACTTTTTACTGAAATCAAAGTAAGTACACACTTAATAAAACAATTAGGGGGTGCCTGTTCACCTCAGTTTCTTTTTTCAACTCTTTACACTCTCCACTCCTAACAGAAATGTCTCTGGACATTTCTTAATATTGTGTCTACCTTAGTGCACGAAAGTGCAGCAACTGTAGCAACAAGGCTGTGATAAAAGGATGTAGAGGATCGGGAGGAAACTTTGAGGCACTGCTAAGGGTTAGTTAGGATCACATTTGCACTCCACTGGCTGTATGATGGCTGACCCAGAATATCATACGTGAGGCTTTCTGTGGACCTGCCTTCCTTTTGTGATCTTCTCACCTTCTCTCCCTCTTCTGTATCCGAGTCATCCATCTTTTCTGTTTCCTCAGGTCTGCTCTTGGCCACTTCTGGAACAGTTGCAGCTCCTTCCTGGTCCTGAATTCTCTCTGATTCCTCTCTGACCTCTTTGGCTTCTGCATGATGGCCAGACTGGTTCTGAGGATTCTGCTGTGGATCAGGAGGTCCTTGAATCTTCTACTCAGCAAGAACAAAAACAAATACACATGAAAACAAGCTTTTACATATTTCCCCAACTCTGACATTCTAAACCTTGGAAGTGAAAGTGACCATTCTGTCAAATGTGAACACACTCCAGCACACAGTGTGAACGGCACGAAATTCTTCCTCTGCATTTAACCCATTTAACCCATTTAACCCATTCAGTAAGTGAAGCAGTGGGCACCCAGGAACACAGCGCCCGGGAGCAGAGTGTGGGGTACAGGGTGTAGAGTACAGTTTGTGGGGTACAGTGTGTGTGGTACAGTGGGTAGAGTACAGTTTGTGGAGTACAATGGGTAGAGTACAGTTTGTGGAGTACAGTTTTTGAAGTACAATGGGTGGAGTACAGTTTGTGGAGTATAGTGGGTGGAGTACAGTTTGTGGAGTACAATGGGTGGAGTACAATGGGTGAGGTATATTTACAGAATAGCTATTAAAATCCTCTTGAACCAAAAACACAGCCTACACATGAAATGATCCTCTTGCTCTGGGTCTGACTCTGGGTCGAACATATATGGCTGGATAGCACCTCAGTTGTCTGCCTTTTCCACGTGTGTTTATTGTCCCAATACTTTTGTCCATGTAGTGTATCTCTCACTCTTTCTTTCTCCCCTCCCTTCCGTCCTTCAACCTGGTCAACATACAGACTAGAAACAGTCACAGAACAAATGGATGGAAGGAAAGAAAGAAAGAAAGAAAGAAAGAAAGAAAGAAAGAAAGAAAGACTTCCACTGGTGTTAAGGACATGGATTCTAATGTAAAATCCAGAATTTAAATGTGCAGCACTGGCATGGGATGGGTGGGGCGTGACCAGCAACAGCTTATTTGCATAAAAGGACAGAGCCCTTAAACGGCTCATTTGAAACAATTATAACTAAAATGAGTGTAATACACCCCCTTAAAGTCTTTATAGCAGAACACACATACAAACCTGTTACAGAAGATACAACTTTTCTAATGTAATACGTACTAATGCGTACTTTTCACAGTAAAACAGATTCACAATTTGAGCACCTTTTGGTTTGAATGTGTTTTTCTGTTTCACACTTTCATATTTATTCAGCGCAAGATTACCCCTAACCCACTCTACCATCACACAAACCCGCTAGCTTTAGTACCTGTTAGCATACGGCTACTCTGGACCAAACTTATCCTCGAACTCCTAATAAACTTCATCTGTAACTCACAGTTGCAAAGTCATCTGGCAGATTCCATGTGTAACTCCTAAAATCTTACATTTAATTTACTATTTCAGCAGATTTACTAACCTGTGGTAGAAACGAGACATAAACACATATTGTGCTGCTAGTTCCTTCACAGGAGGCGGTTTTATTCTACATCTGAATGTGTGTTAGAGCTGTTCTCTACCCAACATGTGCCCCCAGTGGTTCACAGGTGTAACTGCAGCGTAGAAACTCAAAGTGTCATAAAATTACTTATTACTGAACTCCCTGATCAAAGTAAGTACACACTTAATAAAACAATTAGGGGGTGCCTTTTCACCTCAGTGTCTGCTAGCAACCGGTAGCAACAAGACTGTGATGAAAGGATGTTGGGGATTGGGAGGAAACTTTGAGGCACTGCTAAGGGTTGGTTGGGATCACATTTGCACTCCACTGCCTGTTTGATGGCTGACCCAGAACATCATATGTGAGGCTTTCTGTGGGCCTGCCTTCCTTTTGTGATCTTCTCACCTTCTCTCCCTCTGCTGTATCCGAGTCATCCATCTTTTCTGTTTCCTCAGGTCTGCTCTCGGACACTTCTGGAACAGCTGTAGCTCCTTCCTTGTCCGGAAATCTTTCTGATTCATCCTCTTCGGCTGCTGCACCAGGCCCAGACTGAGAATTCTCAGTAGAAGGTCCTTGAATCTTCTACTCGACAAGAACAAAAACAAATACACATGAATACAATCTTTTACATATTGCCGCCACTCTGAACAGGGCCGTTCTCAGCAGTTTGGGGGCCCTACGGATATAACAATGCTTCAAGTATCATGTCGTTAATTTATAACTTTCTGTCAGGGAGTTTTTAAGGACATTAAACACCTCAGACGTCTGGTTCCATTTCGCCCTCCTGGGAAGAATCTCTGACTCTCCTGATCCTGAGTTTCTCTAGAATGGAGCTAATCTCTACAATAATCATTTTATTATGTGGAAATAAAAAAATAATGGAATTCCAGTGTAATTTCATCCAAATATATCACCAAGTTGTAAAAGTGCAGAAAGCAGAATGGGAGGTCTTGCAGGGTCTTCATGAATTTCCAGAAGATTTTAATTAGCACAGGAAATCTATTTTCCACACTTTCATCCCGGCGAAATCCTTTATCAGCTACGAATAATCAAGGGTTTGGCCAACATCTTGCTCAAACGATATTAATCAGGGTTTATACAGAGATTCTTACTACCTTTAGTTTTTACTACCTTTATACTACCTTTGTACAACATTCACAATATTTTTTCAAGCTTCATCTGTTGCAGCATAAAGTGTGAAGTGACAAGTAAAGTATTTAAATATCTCGAATTAATAACATATTTCCTCACAATTTAACAAGATAATTATAACTTTATTTCAACACTGGAAACAAAAACTGGCCAAATAGAGAGAGAGAGAGAGAGAGACAGAGAGAGAGTGACAGACAGACAGACAGGTAGAGAACCAGAGAGATAGAGAAAGAGCAACAGAGAGAGTGACTAACAGACAGACAGGTAGAGAACCAGAGAGATAGAGAAAGAGCAAGAGAGAGAGTGACTAACAGACAGACAGGTAGAGAACCAGAGAGAGAGAGAAAAAGAGAGAGAGAATCAGAAAGGGGCTCTGTAGGTGTGTGTGTGTGTGTGTGTGTTAGGGCGAGCTAGTGCGCTACATTTAAGTACACAGGAGCTCTACCACAGGAGTAG
>JBBPDD010322516.1:0-10429 GCA_037974585.1 Bathyaethiops greeni
ACCCAAAAGACGAAAATACAGAAGTTCCGGAACTGCGTTCCGCTGCGTTCCGGCCCACTTCAAGCACTGCCTGCAAGCAATAGAGCTTTATAAACTCCCCTCTACCCGGATTGTGCGCATGTGGATTTGCTGCATATTCCGCCCTCTACACGTCCCCATTCAACCACACATGGTAAATGCAAATCACCTCATGAACATTGAAGAATCCGAAGTAAACCTGGAAAAACATTGTGGCAACTGAGGGGAAAAGAAAGAAGAGAGTTTTTTCTGGGTGAAGCCAATAAATGTAGGTGGGTGAAGCCAAAAAATGTGTTTGGTTGTCACAGTAGTGGGATGACAAACAAAAAGAAGGGTCCTCGTGCTGTGGTATGGATAGTGTAGACCTTAATGTATCTACTAGTCATTTTAATAATCCCATCCAAAATGACAGGCATTATTGAGCTTAGTGATAGTTGTGATATCCAGATCTAGAATATAATTAAACACAATTAGATCATTCTTGTATTTCCTAAACAAGCTTTAGAACAAATTAACCATTTTAATATAACATATACCTGTTGGCTAATTCCCGCTTGTAACAGACAGTTGCAAGGAACCTCAGGGTCGTCAGTACCTGTATGTGTACCTGGATGGCACGGTTCCATTGGATTGGTCTCCTAACATTAAAACCAGTTCAGCACATAGCTCCAAAAACACATCGGCTTATGAGCCAGTCGCCGTCACGAGCCAAAACATCTTCACGGTCTCGTTCTCTTCTAATTCTGCCAGACATAATTTACACGCGAAATTTGCATGCATATACGCGTTCCTCCAGCCTTGCTGATGTCGTGGGGATGCTCTAGCAGCTTGCATGAGAGTCAGTTTATATTTTGAGATAAAGCAGATGGGATTTGTGCCTCGTGGAATGTTCTCATTTTTTTCCTGCTTAACGCATGCATCTACAACTTGTTTACTAAAAAAAATAAGATTCAAACTGAAACACTGCACATTTCATGCTTTGAAATATGCAGTGTTTCAATGAGAAACATTTTTTTCTACATATGTATGGAGACATAGAATATGCTCCTTTTTAAAGTTGTGGGGGGCGGTCAGGGCTCTACGTATCAGCTGTTGTCTGGAAAATGTGGGAAGAAAGAAATTATTTTGAGAACCTCTCGCTTCAATGGTTCCAGTGCACATGGTCCAATTATTATTTATTTATATTTGTGAAAATATAAATATAAAGTAAAAATGAGCCTTCACAGAAACCACATCTAACTATGATCATTTCTGTTAAAATAATGAAACATAAGTGTAATTTTTGCACAGGGCAGGTTTTCTTTTCCTAAATATGCTCAGTTTGTAAACTAGCTTTAAGTAGATACAACCTTTTTTAAAGTTTTGGATGCATTAACTAAATATATCGTCAAAGATGTGTTTCCACTTAGTATATAGATTTAAAAAATCTCACAAAGCCACTAGACCCAAGGCATCAACTGCCTGGTGGTAATTTTTGTTGGTGCGCGCGTGTAAACTTTCTGCAGGTGTCCTGGAGGACCGGCAATCTGTGTGTTCTGGAAAAGCCAGAGATGTGGCTGCGATGCACATACCACCCCGCCCCCCCACCCCTTGCATTTATTTTGCAGATGTCATAAGAGTTCACAAGACTACGAACCCTCAAATATGCTTAGCATCCCAAATATCATCTCAAATATGCTTAGCATCCCACAGAAACCTGCAACCTTCATACTCAAGGACTGGAGAAAAAGTCAACAGACTTAAACCCGTGACAACAGACACACAGACCTTGAAGGAGCACCTGGGGCAGTTTTAAAGTTTTAATTAGTAGGCAAGCTACCGTCACAAAATATCTGATAAACATTCCGGTTTACCACAAAAGAATGTTGTTCATAAGAAGGCATGTTGTAGTTGGCATGCATCCACATTTGGCCAACTGTTGTAGATTGCTGTACCATTAATTAATCAGAATCTTTGCTGCATATTGCTTATAATGAGCAAAGGATCTTTGCTATGTAAAAGCTTTTTGGTACTATATTATTAATAATGTTCAGACAGAATACTTCACTACTGCATGTATGTTAAGAATTAACTTAACATTTTCCAAACAGCTCTTCATAATAATCTAGAAGGGCAAGTATTGCAATGAGCATCCAAAAGTTGGTTTCAGTAATTGAACATAGGTGTGGTATTAATTGCTGGAGCGTTGTTTAAAAACAAGACGTTCTTCTTCATTCTTCTTCTACACTGTGGTGCGTAGTATCTGGTTGCAGTAAGTGTTTAAAAATTAAGGTTTAAAATTAAGGACAGTTTGGGAAAAAGTGTAACACTGACATGTATAATATCATCATTTATTGTTTATTAATTTATTGTAGATATTGTGTTTTTGGAACAAATAAATGCTTGGACACTTGGTTTTTAAACTTTTATAAACTTTATTATCCACAATGTTAGTTTATCTGGACACAACTAGGAGAGACTGATTTAAAAAAGGAACTAAGCATGCATATTTTGAAAGCAAATCAATGTTTCACCATGAATTTTAAAAACTGGTATGGGCTAAATTCAATATATTACTGGTAGACTGGAGTGGAAAATGAAGGAAAAACAGGACGTTGTTGTCTTTTGGTTAAAAAAATGCCAAAAAGTGATGAAGGAAGTGAATGTATAGAAATAATCCTCTACAAAAGGACAATGTAGTGAAACTGAGTTACTCCACACTAAGGCTCTAGTAGGTCTTTTTGCTGGAAAAAAATCACGTAGAAGCTTCCATTTCATTCCTTTAACTATGCAAGATTACAGATATGCAAATACCTTTTAATAATTTTTCTTTTTTTAAAAAAATTTGTATATATTTAATTTATTTTTGGAGGTATTTTACAAACCAGCACAATGTAAACAAATTGGATTTTCAAATTTTCCTAGACTCTAGAAAGCTTCCTTTTTTGTTGGAGCAGAGACACCCAACAAGCATCTACTGTGTAAGCTCAATATTCATAATGTGATTTAGAACAAAAACCAAAAAGTATTTGGAGCATATCTTTGTAATCTTGTATAGTTACAAGAATGAAATGGATGTTTCTACTTGATTTTTTCCAGCAAAAATGAAACATGACCTTCTAGAGCCCTAGTGAGATTGTGTGTAACTCAGTTTCACTTCATTGTCCTTTTGTAGAGGACTATTTCTATACAGTCTGTGGACACAGACTGCTTCTTTTTGGCACAACTCAGCAGAACCTTTTCAGCAGAACCTATAATGCTATGTAGCATTGTGTCTTTTGGAAATATGGCAATTGAATTAAGTGAATTAATCAAAAGTTCTTCCAAGCAAAGATAGTCTTTCTAAGCAGCCAGCTGACAATTTCACAGGTCAATGGGTCACGCTCGTGCAGTATTTGTGATACAGCCAGTTATAAATTGCATGATAGTTGTTATAATTGGCATATAATAATCATATGCTAAGCGCTTTTGAAGAAACAGTGGGAGCTGACTGGCACTGATCATTATATCGATGCCACAGTGTGGAATGTCTGACTTCACACTGAAAATATGGCAACAGTTCTTGACTGGTGACTGCGGTTTAATAAAAAAAAACATGCAAGTCTATTGCAGATCTAATATTACTCATAATTCAAAAAGCTGATGTGACTGGAAAAAAAAACTGAAAGCAGATCTGAAATCAGCATGAAGTGTGTTGTAGTTTCAGGTTATTACAAATAAACTGTTGACCTGTGGACTGAGGATGGCACCTAAAACTTTGTGTCAAAAGTAAATCATTGTTTTCCAAACCATAGTTAAAGCTTTGCTTAGGGAGAGAGAGAACAGTCTATAAACCACTTCTCAGGAAGGTCAACACAGCAAAATGTTTGCCATGGGCTAAGACATACATACATTTAATCAAATGGGGAGAAGTCCTATTTACTGATGAATCCAGGTTTGACATTTATAGCTGTAACAAAATGGTTTGTTTAAAGAAAAGAACAGAAAATAGATTGATATCACTGTGTATCAAACCAACAGTGAAGTATGGTGGTGGGTGTGTTACCTACTCTGGAGTTGTGCGCCTTCACAGTATCAAGACTCTAACAAAGAGGTACCACTCTATGCTTCTGACACGTGGAACCCTCTGTTTTAGATATTTTTGGTGAATTCATTCTGCAGCAGGATGACGACCCAAAAAAAGCTATTCAACAATTACTTACACCTGAAATCAGAGATATTGACTGTTGTAGACTTTACTCTACAGTCACCTGACCTAAACCCCACTGAGCAGGAGGAACATCACTGAGCAGGAGGCGTTCATTAATAAACAAAAAGAAAAAAACAGGAACATTTTTACATGAGTTTTTAAGTTTCATTAAAAAACATCAATAGACTTTGGGGCTCTCAGGTAGTCAGGGAGGGTGTTCTACAGTCTCAGAGCCATAGATGAAAAAGACCTATGACCCATGCTGCAGAGCTTGGTTCTGGGGACTTGAAGGGTGTTTGTGTTTACAGAATGGAGGGTGTGTGAGAAGGTATGAGGAGGTTTCTGTAGATAAAGGGGCCATGTCCGTGAATGCACTGGTGGGTGAAGAGGTAGACCTTGTATTCCATTCTGAGAGGGACAGGGAGTCAGTGGAGGGTTTTCAGGATAGGGGTGATGTGGTCATACTTGCACACCCTCATCAGGATCCTGGCAGCGCTGTTCTGAATATACTGCAGTCTCTGGATGCTCTTCTCAGGCTTACCTGAGTGCATTACAGTAATCCAGCCTGGAGGAGACAAAGGCGTGGACGAGCTTCTCTGCATCTTGGCGATGTTCTGAAGGGGGTAAAATGATGATTGTGTTTGGAATATTATGAAAACATGCAGGAATGGTCAGAGTTTGCCAGCTTGAGGGTGCGCGAGCAAATTCAACTATTCCCTAAAATTATTTGATGTATTTTTTTTTCACATGTCAAAATAGAAGGTAGAGCTCTCTCTCTAGACTTTAGCCCACAACTGTCCGTATCATTCTCACCTGTTTACTTGAGAATAAAAGTTTATCTTTCATAACCTCATAGCCTAAGCAATCTCTTGTTCTTCTCTCTAGTCTTTTTTTAGTATTGTCACATGTGTTTGCTTCTATTTTTGAAGGATACAGTGTGCTTACAGTTAGTGACTTAATAAAGCTCCATTGTATGCACAAAGATGAATCATCCTTTCATGGCTGCTTGACCAGAAACAGCCCTGTTTATTTTTGTCTAGTGCAGTGATAATGAAAGTCCTTTCAGGGGAAGTTGCGCGTAACAAGAAACAGCTTCCTTTGATCCTCATGCAGGTCTCATCCACTATGTGAGAAACAGTGTGAAGGTGTGATGTATCGTTTCCCAACTAAACGGCCCATGGTCAAACTGTCCTGTGTCTCATCTTAGATCATTAATTGCTTTTCCAAAATGAGCACGATCAAGGGTGAGTTGCAACCTCAGTGGTTTAGAGTGACTGAGCAGCTGTAGTCTCTGTGGTTGACCGGGGTCAGTATTGAGGTTACATGGTGTGGGAACTCCCACTTCTCCTTGCAGCAGTGTTTCCTCTCTCAGCAGAGGTTCCCGGCAGTGATGCGGCAACCACCCGGAACTGCAGCTCTTTTTTTTTCCTTTCGCCAGCCTCGGTGCTGACATTTATTCTCACAATAGGCTGCATAGATAAGAAAGATATCTATTCCATTATAATAAACCAAGTGTAATAGGCCTATATAGAACATAATATGCGTGTGAGATACTGTATCAGCTAAACCGCTCTTCTCCGAAGGATCCAAACAGTGTTAATGTAGCCTCGCGTCATCAGCTCTCTCCCTTTGGGGGGCTTTGCCGGTTTCCTCATTGTGAATAATGTGGGGATGCTCCCACTTTCTTGTTCCACATTTCATTCCTCTTTTTTTCAAGGTGCAACACTGTTTCTGTTTTTTACATGCAGACCCGAGGGGAAGTGGTGGAACTTTTATTTGAAGTGTCAGGCAATTCTGAGTATGTGAAGCACATCACTCTCAGCCACACCAACATTTCAGTCTTGCTTTCAAAAAGAAGGAAGGAACTACAACAGCTGCATGGGGCCATTTTCAGAGCCGTTGCAGAGAGGCAGCCGTCTCAAGCTTAGTTTAGGCTTCATTTAGTTTGTTTTCATTTAGTAAAATAATGAAACGAAACTTCATTTAGTTTAGTTTAATTATTTTACTTTTCTGACATCTTTTATAATTAAACAGGCAGTTTTGTATCTTTAAGCCTGATGTATGGAAATGACTCCTGTTTTAATTGGCTGCCCAGAGTTTAAAAAGCAGTCTGGGCTGAAACACTGGGAATGAGCAAAACAGTTTGTATTTTGCGACACCACAAAAACGGTGAATCAGAACAAGCTGTTTTTGCAACTTAGTTTCCATACATAGACCATACAGATAATTCCAGAACTTTAACAGTGGTTACATACAACATCCATCTCTTTGTTTCAAAGTAAAAAAAAAAATCCCACAATATTTAACTGCTTTAAATAGCTGCCATTGCAGACATTTTCAGTGTGCCCTGTCCCAAATGCCATTGCCGGTTTTAAAATGGTCTAAAAATGGAATCTGCACATTAAGTCCCTCAATGCACAGCCTACTTCAGAATAAGAGTGGAAATTCCAAAAGCATGAAGTGAAGGACTGGGGCACTGTGAGAGGGGAGCATTGCTCAACCGAAAGTTGTGAAAAGAAAGTACAGTCGACTTGTCTGTGATATCTAAAGCATGTTTGAACTTATTGTGCAGTATCAACATTTTCAAAAAGTGTTTCCAAAGGTTTTAAGTCATGTTGGCCAGTTACATTAAGTCAAGGGCCAAAATTCTTCAAAAGTCGACTGGAAGCCGTTTTAATGGACTTATGTCAAAAAGCAGCGTCAATGAGTGATAATAACCTAAATGCAGCATTTTTTTTAGGAAATCTCTCTCACTGACAGACAGCTGGCAACCCACCAGTGAGTGACCTGCCTCCGTTGTTGGAAGGCAACTACTATTTTTGAATCAGCAACGGATATTTAGAATTGCCCAAAGCTGTGAAATGGTCCAGCAGACTGTATTGTTGGTTTTCCTTTTCCATTTTTAAACTTTTTTTTTTTTTACTGGAACCATTTTTATTCTCCACATTAAGTTCCTAATTCCCTTTTCATTCTCTTCTTTTGGTTCCACACCTGCACTGCTTTGCTGATTGGCACAGAAAATCCATTTCCCGTGCTGACTGATGCTGAATAGAAATACAGCTTCTGTTTTATGGAGGCTTTTTCTCATGACCTGATATGTTTACGCCATATCTACTTTACTGCTATTAGTATTTCTACTTCTCATAATTTTCCTGATAGTATCAGCATTTTTGACTGAAGAAAGTTTCAGGCTGTTCTGTCTACGTCTTCTATTCAGTGTTCTTACTCTGAGTAACCTGATGTGATGACAACACAAATTACGTTAGCACATTTCACACAAGTACAAGAAATGAGGAAGATGCTAAAATAAGTGGAGTTCCATGGACTTTCTCTGTGAATCTGTCACTGAGTTATAAAAAAAAAAGTTGCTTTTATGTGTCATGGTTGATTGCAACAAAGTTCTATTTAGTGAATTCTTTACAGAGGAGGCAATAGAACAATGTCAAAAATGTGGCCAATTTATTTACTCTCCAAAATCATTAGTCATCAATCAAAAACAAGCAGGTTTTCTTCGGGGACTTTGTTTGCTTCTTTTTCTCCCTGCATGTACCTCTCTAACATGAGTATATTTCTAAAAAATGTTAAAAAGGTAATAATACAACTATTCAGTTGGGCAGCATATTTGTCATTGATTGTCATTAACAGCTTTCTGTGATTTCTTTAAAGTCAGGGGGTTTTATCACCACCAAATTTGAAAAAACAGTGAACTCCCCTCATGAACGAACCCGAGGGTTTGATGTGATTATTTAAGATAAATGTAATTATAAGTATCTCTTTTATTTGAAATTTAGCCATAGCCCCCCCACCCCACACACACATACGCGCACACACACACACACACACTCACAGAATGAGTACTCCCACGCACATTTTTCCAAGAAAATGCATCAAGATAAACAAGCTTTCAGTTTTCACCAGGATTTCAACAGGATGACAGTTCCTGAAATCAGGCCTGTTGGGACGTGCCTGAAAAGGTCTTGTTTCAGGTAAGCAAGCGGCCGGTTGCATAATCCTTTCTGAAACTCAGCTCTTACGAACACAAGCCAGGATACTGATATGCATCTGGATGACCCAAATTTGTATTCTGTTGTATGGAATATGAGATACTCAAGTGAATTCACACAGAGACTCTTTTTCGGTTCGGCGGTGTAAAGTAACCATCAGGATCAAGAGGTCCATTCAAGGCCTGTCACAATAAAAAGACACAATTATACTGTTAAACGGGCTCTATAGTTTTATGTATGAAACGGGTTAAACAATCCACAGGGTCTGTAAAAGGAAATTAAAAATAGTATTTGGTTTTAGGACATCACAAAAACTTAATAGTCAAAGTACAGTAAGATTAGTAGATGATCGTGGGAAAATAATTTAGACTGTTTTTGTGGTGTCGAGCTACACAGATCAAAAATAAAATATCAAATATAAATGGGCTCTTTAAAATAGGATCCATGGAGCTTTGAATGCTATGTAAACAACTGAAGCTATACGGTCCTATACTGTAGCGTATATTCAGCTTTTGGCGTGAACATTTTTTCCATTTGAGCTAAATGTGTCAGGGCTTGTTTGTTTGAATGCGAATGAACTTGCTTGACCAGAACAGTTCCTCGTGCCCATATATGGCTGCAGGAAGAGACAGGTAGATCGTCAGGTGTGTTGTAACCAGTTCCATTTGCTCAGCCACATTGTAATCCTACTTTTCCAAGTTTTTTCAGAAGACTTTTACTCAAGCTCAGGAATATTTGCAAGAATAGGGATGTACTTTGACACAGTTCTGCTTCCATTCCATTTCATTTTAGGCAACAATTCACTCTGTTCTTCAGTTTAGCCGCTGCACTGCTTAGTGCTTGGGCTTTCTTTGTAGTCTTAGAAATCCAAGAAAATTGCCATCTTAGAGCCAAGGACATTTGGCTTAATGATGGGAAGCGGAAATTCACTACAGACCAGCTTAAGGTTACAGTCATTTATGTTGAAGTTGAAGTTTATTGTCATATGTACAGAGTACAGTGTACAGAGTACAGTGTACAGAGCACAATGAAATTCTTACTTGAACACCCTCTTCACAGATAGAACATAAAGACATAAAAGACATGAAAGACAACACAGTGCAGCAACAGTAGTCTTAAGTTGTATAGTAAAGTAAAGTGACAGTGCCTTTAATACCCAAATGCCATTAAAGCCATTGGAGGTCAAACTTGGCACATTGCTTTACAGTTTGGTGGACCGTGTCCACGTGGTTTGTGAATGCAGTGGCGGCTGATTCGTCATCGTAGGCTTGATATGCACGAACCTTGCCCAGTTTTTCCGCTTGTGTTTATGACCTTATCAGCCACAGGAATGTAACTTCCATGGAAGTCCTGGCCCACGCAACGTTCTGTTAAGAGGTAAAAAAACTGACAGGAACACACTCGATCCTAGACCCACTCAGAATGTTCTGTTGCTCCAGTACTACCCCTTCATACGGTGCACATAGTACAAGATGTCATAATATTAACTATACTCTATTAGTTTCTGTGGGGATTTAGGGAAATTACACGGCTCGTTTATCTTAGCTCCTTTTAACCAGACATCCTGGTATCTGGGAATTTCATCTGAATTCCTATAACAGCCCTATAACACTTATTACTAGTAAGCATTATAGGTTAAGACAGCACACAAGAATAGTAGAAATACAAATGTTGATATTTTTGGCAGGATTATGTAGGACTACATGCGTCTTATAAACTCTACTATACCTCTCTTTATAGTGTAATAGTGCCACAGATACACTGGGTGGCCCCAGTCTGAAATTCATAGTACAGAATATACCCAAGTGAATTCACACAGAGCCTCTTTTATTATTGAGCAGGATCACTGGTTATGCTTAACGACTGTCACATCTTTTGGGTTTAAAGAATGGTTCATCTAAAATAATCCAAATTGCCTGTAGCCCAAACGTATAGTGAAGGAAATGATGACCAATGAAAAGTCTCAGAACAGTAGCATTTCAATGAGGGAAATAAGTATTTGAACCCTCTAAAAAAAAAAGACTTAAACCCTTGTTTGCAAGCACAGAGGTCAAACGTTTCTTGTAATTGATGACCAAGTCTGTGCACATTTTAGGAGTTTTGCTCCACTCCTCTGCAGATCATCTCTAAATCACTAAGGTTTCGATGCTGTCTCTGTGCAGCTTTGAGCTTCAGCTCCCTCCATAGGTTTTCTATTGGATTAAGGTCTGGAGACTGACTAGGCCACTCCATGACCTTA
>JBBPDD010322554.1:0-10427 GCA_037974585.1 Bathyaethiops greeni
CCTCAACCCCATTGAAAACCTGTGGAGTGAGCTGAAGAGGAGAGTGCAGAGGAGAGGAGCAGGTCACTGGATGATTTAGAGAGATTGTGCAAAGAGGAATGGTCAAAGATCCCTCTTTCTGCATCTTGTGAAACATTATAGAAGAAGATTAGGTGTTGATTAGGTGTAGGTTTTGTTGGCTAAAGGGGGTTGTACAAAGTATATACATCAGGGGTGCTAATAATTGTGGCACACATGATTTGATGTAAAATAATTATTTCTTAATGTGGGATTTTATCCCCACTGAATAAATGCACTTGAATGAAAGGTTGTAGTTTCCTCTTTTTTCATTGTGGTCCTATATTATTTAGAACAAAACTGAATTTATTAGAAGCTAAAGAATCTTAAATCGGGGTGCCAATAATTATGGAGGGCAGTGTAAATCAACGGGGAAATGTACTTGCTTTTCTTCAGGCATTCATTGTTAAATGTTTTATTTGAACAGCACCAGAAAAAAGTTCTCTCACATTTTTAGACTAACCCAGCTAATAAACAACAATTTGATTTGTTTATTTGCTACAAAGTGAAAAAGCATGGTGAGGCTATGGTTTGTGTTGTAGCTTATCTGGATCTGTGCGTAGGTCTCATGTAAAATATGCAGAAATTCTTGAAACTGATGACTCATCACTGGATTCATGCTTCCTGTATTCTCTTACCTATGGTCAGAGCCAGCTGATCAGCCACTGATGGGCCCTCCGCCACAGTGAGCTTAGCAAGGTTCTCAAAAGACAACATACTCTGCAACAAAAACAACAGTTTAGAAAACATGCCATCTTTTGTGGTGAGAGAAATTAGGATAAATTCATGTATGCACACATATTTAAACAAAAATACCTTTTGATATCCACTCTGTGCCTTGCTGCAATGATGAGTCATTGCAGCAGAAATAACATCCTGCACCAGCTGCTGAAACTTTTCATTCCTTGCCACAAAATCGGTCTCACAATTAACCTAAATCCATACAGACGCAAAAACATTTTCATCAAGGTAAAGCAGCAAGAATATAATGCAGTGTTCTGTACTGTTCTGTGTCACATTGTTAAACCCTTACTGGTTCCTTTTGATGTGAGGCAAAGTTTACCAGTCCTGTCCAGGCAGTACCCTTTCTCTTATCCCTGTAATGGATATTTTAGCGTTTTCCCTGCTGCCATCGAATAAGTTCAAAGAAGGGAAAGCATTAAATGAGAACTCCACGACCAAAGTTGAGCACCACTGTTCATATATACATATATACATTATACAGGCTGTTTTTGTCACTGTTCCTGATGATACAGCACCTCAATCAAAAACAGTCCTTATAACTTTGTCGTGGGTGGGCGGGGCTAAACTATAGTAAGCTGGGTACATGGAAATATGCAAATATGTTGATTTTTGTGAAAACAGTGAGCTGATTTCAGCTTGTTTTTGTACTCAAAGTTGTATCTATGGACCATATTAAACAGGGTGTCATTTGGAAATGTGTTTATGTACATCAACTTCATTGTTTAAAAAAAGGTGGGTAATGAAAGGTTTCAATAATATGGGTATGACATGAGCGCAGTATATGAAATTAAGTGAATTAAAGGGTTTGCTGAATTCTGACCTCCACCATAACAGCTGCATTGTCCTTCAAAAGAAGCCCAATCAGTCCCTCTTTGGCTTTCCTGCCCTCCAGCTTGCTCGCTTTGCTCCATCCCTCCTTCTGAGCCTGTTCATGCAGCCAGCTTTCTGCCTATAAAAGTGCAATATTAAAACACATACAAAAGTAACAAATCCTCCTCTCAGTCATTACGTGAAAGTTCCAGCACACCTGTGAAAGATCGTTGTTGAATTTCTCGAGCGCTTTCTTGCAGTTGATGAATGTGTAGCCAGTCGCTTTGCGCAGTTTCATCAGGAGCGCTTTATCTGCTCCACTGTGCGCGTGTCTCTGAAAGGCAACCTAGGAACCAGAAGCAGAATCAGAAAACTTTTAATGATCCCAGAGGAAACTGCTAATGCTAATACTGCACTGACAGAGAGAGAGAAACAGAGAGACAAGAACAATATAAAATGTAAAGGCAGGCGCACATTGTCATTTCAACCATACACAGCTTACAGTGAAACAGTAAAGTCAATATGGCTCCAGGACCATGGTGCAACACAAGAACTGAAGAGAACACTACAAAAATCCATACAGACACAAAAACATACAAGAAAAAAATACAATAAAACAAAAAATCTGTAGCAAAAAGCTCAATTTGAAATACACAGTGCTACAAACATATACTAGGTATAAATACCATAAATAACTTACAATTAAGAGAAATACTAATGACACATGAAATGAGTACATAATTAGCTACATGTAGTACAGTGATACTGACACAAGCAGTGATATTCCCCCTACTTATCTCAATAGCACACTAAATGCCAACACAAGTTCACAGGTTGGCATTTAGTGTGACTTGGACAAACGAGTAGATGAAGAAAAGGAGGAAATGTCAGTGTAGAGTTGAGGTGATGGAAGTCAGTGAGTCAGAAGATCTACTCAGGACACACATCACCACATTTCAGTCCCTGTCAGTGTATACACAAAAGATCAGAGTGTGCTGAGAGTTAAACTTCATTCATACCCGTGTGAGTTCTGTTCTGAAACACCTGAATAAAGTGGACACAGCCATGCCTGCCGCCTGAATGTCACTGAAACACGCCGAACACAGCGAGCCGAAAGGACAAGGCTCTCATTCTTCCGTGAGGTCGCGTGTATGCCGCACATCCAGATCACACAGCACCACCTTCCGCACAGGAGCGCACTGACGCCCCCTAACACAAACTGATGGGTCTATTATCTGACCCAGCAACCCTTCTCCACCGTTTTTTTAAGTTAAGTGGCCGCTTATAGTTAGGCGTGGAAACACCGCAGAACACCTTTAACCGCCCCTATAAATACCGTTTTAATTATTACATACGGCACATTCTCTGTCTTTCTGCTGCTCTATTTGCACAATCATTTTTGTTGCTGTCTACCTCTGGGTGTGCTGACGGGATTCCGTCCGGGGCCCTCTTGCGGTCGGCGTCCTTCGCGTATGCCTAAGAACGGCCCTGAACAGGAGGCACCCAGGGAGCAGTGTGTGGGAAAGATAACTTGTTCAAGGCTGTCTCAGCAGTGCCACTAGTAGTGAGGGGTTTCAAACCCACAAACTTCTGATCTGAACTTTCTGCCTACCATACCACCAGCTGCCCCAAATCACCCTCACCAAGCAACACCAGACCTAACATTCAGAAACGTGCATAGATAGTGCTATTGCAAAACATTGTGGAGTTAACTGAAGAACTTACATGGACAGAGAACACCACCTCCATAACCAAGCGAGCTCAACGGAGACTACACTTCCTGCGATGGCCAGCTGCATCACTACCTGGTATGGCAACTGCAATACATTCAACGGCATGCACCTGCAGAGGATAGTAAAGACAGCAGAGAACATTATTGGAGTGCCTCTCCCCTCACTCCAGGGCACATTTCACAAGTGCAGTGTTCACAGGGCCTGCAACATTGTGCAGGACCCTTCTCATCTCACACAGACTTTTCTCCCTCCTGCCATCCATGGAGATTCTGCAGCAGTAGAGCCAGGGGCAGTTTTTATCCCCAAGCTGTCAGGCTTCTTAACAGCACGCTGCCCCCAAGAAATCCTCATTAACTCTACCCCTCTCAACCCCAACAGCCTGTTCTTCTTAATACTCACATGCACAGCCACTCTCACAAGGACTGTCTTTTTGCACAAAGAACAAAAGACAAAAAAACACATATATACCTCTGATATTTGTGCACTGTCACTTTTTATGACGACTCATTCCGTCATACTTTCTTAAACTGCGGAACATGCTGCTACACAAATATGTTTTGTCAAGTTCAGATCCAAATGCTGATCCCTGTCTTTACTGTATATGTATAGTATATAAATATAGCTCACCCATTTGCACATACCATTCATATATTACTAGATTCATATATTACTATATTTTGTCTGATTGCAATGTTTTGTCTTGCCTGTCTATTTTATTTCTAAATTATATTTCTTCTATTGCACTAAGTATTTATATGTACACTGCGGATCCAGAGCTCTTGCCATTTTGTTTCCCTGTATACTTGTATACAGTGAAATGGCAATAAAGTTCACTTTGTCTTGTTTGCACACTGCGGGTTTTGACCACTTTGCCATTTATTTCAATAAATGAAGATATAAATCAAATAAGACAAGTTTTCTTAATAACATATTAAGTGAGTAGCATGCAAATGTAGAACATTTGAAAACATGCAACAAAAAATTCTGGTAGTGTATTTGGCTGCCCGTGCGTGCGTGTGTGCGTGCGTGTGTGTGTGTGTGTAAAGCAAAGGAAAGGGAAAGGGTTGAATTTTGCCACAACCATTGCAAGATTAACTCTTTTCAGCCATACATGCATTTTGCTAGGAGCTCTGATTTCTTTCCACAGTCCAAAGACATGCATGACAGGTGAAATGGAGGCATGTTTTTGTAGCTATCCTGCAATGGCTGGCGGCTTGTCCAAGATGTTTCGCTACCTTTTGCCATGAGTATCGAGATAGCCTCCAGAACCAGAAATATGCATACAGGTTCATAAAAAAAAAAAACATAGCACAGAGCACTGATATTCAGAAAGAAACATATACATTTCTGACCTATCCACACCATTAGATAAACTGTATTAGAAAAATACAAACACAATTCAAAGCAGAGCAAATTAAGATGCTAAAAATATTCTGTTTGTTGTTCTTGTGGTGGTTGTGGGTTTCTCCCACAGTGCAAAGTTGAAAGTTACAGTTCTTATTCTGTTTTAAGCATGGGAATGTAACCCTTGTTCATTTAGAGCCATACCTTCAAAACAGATGGGGAGGTTCATATTTATATTCACAGTTTATTACTTCCTAAAGGTACGACTACTGAGGGTAGTACTGCATGAGAACAGAAAGTGAAGAAAGGTAAAATCCTTCTGAACTGGCTCTTGTTTCTTGTTCATGTAGCCTGTAATAAAAAAACAGCACAAAGTCCCCTGCGCTACCCTAATGCATGTGAGGTTGTTCTTCAGAGAGCTTTTATTGCACTCTTTGTGGGAACAACACCAGATGTCTTACTTTGACCCCCTGCAAGAACTGCAGAAGCATTTTCCAAAGCATATGTTTCATACTTGTGCACTCGTCAATAGACAGCTATTTTTGCAGCAGCCACACAGAAGAATGAACCACAACCAGGGAGATGAGGCAGGGGTTAAAACAGATTATGAAAAATGATTATTAATCTTATTAACCTTTAATCAGATTTCTTTGTTTTACGTCCCTTCTGACTACACATGTTGGAGCCGGGCCCATCTGATTCTCATGGGCAGCTGAAGCTTGGGAACTCCTGCCGTGATTGGATATTATGACATAAGGGAGGAGCCTTGAAGATGTAAATAGAGGATTCAGGCTGGTATAAAGACTGGACAGCTTAGAGTGGACCTCTTGATTATCTTCCTTCTGTGATGAAGAGGATGAAGGTCACTGTGCTTCTTTCACTCATACTCACCCTGATCACTCAGGGCTACTGCAGTAAGTTCAGACATATTTCAGTTCACCATCTGTTAATAATAGTAATACCTCAGACTGCTGTCTTCTTTGCAGATCCGTTTGTTTGCATACATCACCTATAGAACAATAATCTGTCTGTCAGTCTGTCTGTCATTTCTCTTTCCATGTGATGTCATGTTCTCTTTTGATAAAGGAGTTGCTTTTTATTTCATATTTTTTATTTCGTATTCATATATTCTCACAGGTTACTCAGCTTAGACAACTTTGTCTCTCTCTGGAAAGAACTAACATAGTTCTTGTGTGAAATGAAACCTATTTATGAGCTTATTACAGCAATTTATTTCAAGCATTTAACTGTTTACTCAGCACTATTCTAAATAGCATGTTAGAAAACGCTTTAAATTATCTTTCTTTACTTCTAACCTAAGCTAATGTAATTATTTTTCATTCAAGCAGTTAGAATTTCATTTGATTTATTCATCATGTGGTGTTAAGAGCAGCTGCTGGGTGTAAATTATGTAGGAAAAAGGAGATGATAGGGTCTCTTTGGACAGAGACGATTTGTGAAAAATACAAAATCTTTATTACACAGGTAAGCATCAGATCCCCACCTGGCCGGTGAGTGATACTAAATAATAGCTTAAATGCCAAAAATAAACTAGATATGCATTTCCACTAGAAAATGAGAAGTGTCATTGCATGACAGCATTAGTCACTAACAGTAACTGCTGAACTATGACAGAATTGTGCAACACCTACAGTGTAACGCAAAAGTCAGTCTATAAGTTGTTTAGCTGGGCTGCACTGCATGAGGAACAGATAGTGTGTGTTGTCACTAGCAGAGTATTTGTCAGCATCATCTCTGCAGGGACGAGAGCAGTCAAATATGGCAAATATGTGTATTGTATATTAAAATATGAGGCATAAGATTTCTTGAACAAAGGTGACATTTACAGGTTCTCCTGATTTATTAATTAAAGTATACTGCAGTGACCAGAAGGCTATTACTATGTATTATTTACTCGTGTTAGAAGCAGAAAACAGATGGGATAAACAGCATGTGTGTGCAGAATTACATCAGAAATCTGAAGTATTGGCTATTAATAGTAGTGGTGTATTCTCATATCTTTGAACAGAGGAGCAATAAAATGGTTGGAAGGCGTATTGAGGCAAAATCAGACTTCAAATGACCACTGCTCAGACACTGTTGATCCTATCCAACCCCACTTAATAAGCAAAGTCAGAGTTGGAAGGATGCCAATATGTCCAACAGGTTCCAAGAAGTGCTGCCAAAATCTTTCAACAACAACAATAATAATAATAATCATCATCATCATTATAATCATCACTGACATAACAACAATAACAACAACAACAACAACAACAACAACAACAGTAATATAACAATAGCAATAATATAAGAGCAACTACAACAACAATAATAATAGTAGAGCTTAGCAATGGTGTCTAATAAGGACCTTTTCAGTGATAGCATGTAACTTTCTGAAGAAATATTTTTCTAGCACCTGAGGGCGGAAGTTCACAGTTTTACTACATATTAGATAATGGATGGATTTTGTTTACTGGGTTAATGTAAGCTGCTGAAATTAGTTGTCTCTTTTCTCTTGACTACTAAAGGGCAAATGGAGACTAAAGAATGAATTGTATATATTGATATCCAGTGTTTTCATGAAACAGTAATTGGTTTTAATGAAACTGAATGTGCCTTCCCCTTTTTATGTGCATAATAAGACCTAAAAATAAAGTATTAATGTATTAGGTTGAGTTAGGTTATGAGGGTACTTGTCTTTGTATTCAAATGCTGTAAATTCTATATACACTGTACGTGTGGCTTACATTGCCATTCATAATATTCAACAAAATAGTAATGTTTAATACTGGGAAAGGCTCCAAAACCCTCCAAAACAACAGGCCATATGTTAGTCAGCTGAGAAATAAACCATGTGAGATTCTTGATAAATGGTTCGTATGGAAAAAATACACACAAGCTCAAGGTCTGTAGTGAGCATTTTGCCAATTTTTTTTCTCAAAAGTGCCAAAATAACTTGAATAAACTCACAGTGAGGTTTTTATCACACAATTTGGTATCGCTTATCAGCATGGCCCTAATGCCAACTTGATACTGGGTGAGAGTATTAAGGTCATTTGTGCCCATCTGCAGGCTTTCACACACTGGCCCACCCAAATATTTCCACAAAGCAATTATCACTGACCTAACACACACCTATATATGATCTCGCAAACAAGGCTAATTGGTTTGTCATCAACTACAATGTTCTCCAAATACACAGTTGCACTTGTTTCATTCTATACAGCCTTAAAGGTGTCCTGTAGCTGGAGAATGTCTGGTATGGGTGTTGTATTACTGAGGACAGAAATACTGTGCTGTATTCACACTTATTGCTGCTCCACTTCTCACTGTCACTAGTTCTGCCATAATATTTAAAACTCCAGTTCAGGCCAGAAACTTCTTCCGCACTTGGATCTTTCACAGCAGACTCAGTTTCTTGGACAAACCTTTCAATCTCATCTGCCTCTGTGTGTAACGGTTGAGCACATTTCAGTTATACTGTACAGTGCAATAGTCTTTGGCACCTGTGTAAATCGTTTAAAGACATTTTTTGGTGTGTGCCCATTAGCAATATTAACAGGAGAATAAATGCAAACAAACAAGAAAGCAGTAAAAAGTATCAAGATTTGTTTTGTTTCTAAAAAAAATTAGTTTATATTTTGTGAGCTGGTAAGGAGAACACAGGTTCGAGTCCATATTTCTCCTCCATCGCTTGAAGTTGTGAAATTCCATCAGAAGCTCCTGATTTTATTTAATGAAGCAGTTCAGTGGACAGTAGATATGTTAAATTATTATAACTATAAAAGCATGTAATCTGATGCATTGTGTGTAGTGAGATGCACGCCTGAAATAAGAGAAGAAAAGGAAAGCAGATTAAATAGTAAGTGACAGCTGCTTAAAGCAAGCAGAATTCTTTGAATACTGATGCAAGGTGCTCACAAAATATTTATTTGTTCTGTTTGAGACTGAATGGTGAAGTGTAGATGGAGCTAAACAATCAGCAAAAGCTTTAAACTATATTAATGGTGTTGTGTTTATCCTGTCCATGACTGTTTATTTTTTGTCCTACTCTGTTCATCAAAGTTCTTAACACATACATGTAAAATGTGGCATTTTCTACAAACACCCTGTAAATTACACTGAACCAGCTCTCATAGTCTCAATATCTCAACACTCAACCTGCAGTTTAAGGGTTAAACTATTTGTCCTTTTAGTCTGGTCTACAGTTTAAGTATTCTCTGTGTCTGTATGTTTCTGTGTGTTTTACAGACCCTGTAGTGATCAGCAGTAGAGTATCAGATTCAGAGATACAGACTGTTTCTGAGGCTCTGTATGTTTTGGACTCAAACAAAGCCTCAGCTTCTGAAGTCCTCATTGACCCTCAGACCCTTATATCTAACTCGGAGACCAGCGCTAAAAATGACCTCTCACCACTGCCGTAAGTGTACATACAGAAACACCAAGTTACCCAGACTTCATGGGGCCCAGAGCATGCTGAAATGTGTGGGGAACCTTCAGCACACCACCACTGGGTTCCCGAGCAAGACCCTTAACCCCAAGTTGCTCCAATGAGACTGTCCCCTGTAGTTAGGGAATGGAAGTCGCTTTGGATAAAAAAGTGTCTGCTAAATTACGTAAATGTAAATGTAAATGGGAATGAAGGATAGTCTGTAAGGTATTTCTCTCTCCATGTGATGCTTTTGATGAAGGAGTTTCTTTTGAATGTGTTAATATATTCTCACAGGTTACTCAATGATCAGCTTAGATAACTTTGTCTCTGGAAAAAATTAACATAGTTGTTGTGTGGAATGAAACCTGTTGATAAGCTTATTACTTGGGCTGGGCGATTTGGCCTAAAATCAAAATTTCGATTAATTGAACATTTCAACTCGATTACGATTAATGAATTAATATTTTATTTATTTTATTTATTTATTTATTTATTTATTTATGCCCTCATAGTTCACTGACAAGTTGCTCAGTTGTTTCAGTGTTTAAGCATGTCGGCGGAATAACGTAACATAACGGAGCGAGTCACGTTACTCCACACGCAGTAGTGTTTTTAAAGGGAAAGTAATTGAAATCTGATCGATTATAGGTTATGAATGTCGATTTCGATTACTTTTCAATGAATCGCCAAGCCCTACTTATTACAGCAATTTATTTCAAGCATTTAACTGTTTACTCAGCACTATTCAGAATTTCTAAATAGCATTATAGAAAAATGCTTTAAAATTATCTCCAATATTGCAAATTTCTTTACTTCTAACCTAATTTAATGTAATTATTTTTATTTCAAGCAGTTAGAATTTCATTTGATTTATTCATTATGTGGTGTTAAGAGCAGCTGCTGGGTGTAAATTAAGTTGAAAAAAGGAGATAATTGGGTAACTTTGGAGACGATTTGTGAAAAATACAAAATCTTTATTACACAACCATGCAGGTCCCCACCTAGCTGGTGATTGATACTAAATAATAGCTTAAATGCAAAAAATAAACTAGATATGCATTTCCATTAGAAAATGAGAAGTGTGATTGCATTAGTCACTAACAGTAACAGTATGGATCATGAGATATAAGCAGTGGAACTATGACAGAATTGTGTAACACCTACAGTGTAACGCTAAAGTCAGTCTATAAATGGTTTAGCTGGGCTGCACTACATAAGGAACAGATAATGTACAGTCAGGTCCATAAATATTGGGACATCGACACAATGCTAACATTTTTGGCTCTATACACCACCACAATGGA
>JBBPDD010322591.1:0-19893 GCA_037974585.1 Bathyaethiops greeni
GCCATCTCTACTTTCTTCAATCCACGCCCAGCGCCATTTATTTTTGAGTCCTTTATCTATTGCTAGGACATCATCCCAAGGCTTCATAAACTTGCGCTCCCTCCGACAACGCTAACGTGACATTGACGTTTGGGTGTCAATCATACCGTGTTGCAAGGACCCGCCCTACTCTGCTTCTGATAGGCTTGTAACGTTAGTTAAAGCTGGGTTCCTCTCATATGATTGGTAGGTGAAATAAATTGGCTCGAAAATATTAAACCGCATGCACAGCCTCTAAAATATTTTTTTTTTCCCCTCACGGCCGCACGCCGGAAATCCAGCACTGTGCTGGAATACTTTAAGCCCTGCATATATACTAGTGCTGGGGGTTGGGAGCGGGGTCTATACTATGCAAACTATGATGACTTTCACCTTGATATTTTAGTGCGTATTTACTCTCTTTTTTTTCTCTGGTTCGTGACTTTTCCGGATTGCACCCATTTTAAACCTCTCTCTCGCTTTAAACCTGCCTCTCTCTCTCTTGTTCGTGACTTTTCCGGAGCGTGCGGATCATCTCTCGCTCTCTGTCTCTCTCTTGTACGTGTGATCATCTCTCTTGCTCTCTGTATCTCTCTCTTCCTGACTTTTCCGTATTTAAACCTCGGGTTTATATTTACATTTTCTTTAAGGCTAATGTATTAAACTGAGTTAAAAATGAAATTAATGTGATCTCCCCTTCTGGCCCAGTTTGTTTTTGCTATCCATTCAGCTGGTCAATTGAAACTCATGCGCCACTAAAACCTGTAGCGTTGTTGTGGGACTACAAGCTAGCAAATGTGCCAAACCTGCCGCTCTCTTAAAAAAAAAAAAAAAAAAAAAAACACTTCAGAAATATAGAAGGAGTGTTGTATCACAAACACAATGTTCAATATTACAATTATAGATATGAATGAAAAATGTCCACGTACCTCTCTCAAACCACTGCCAAAAACAAGAACTTAAGTTTGCGCATGTGCAGTATGAATCATTTTAATCTTCTTACTGCCTCCTTCAATCATAATTAATTTAAATTAAATCATTTGTGATGAATATATAGTTTTGTAAACATAACGAACGACACAGTAACATTGAAAAAAATATTTTGACTTAACAAAACATGTATTTTAATTAAACTGAAAACATAAAAAAGTGACTGAGGTGGGTTGTTCACTGTATATTATTTTTGAGTGCACAAAATTCTTCCTCTGCATTTAACCCATTCACCAAATGAGCAGCCAGGAACACAGAGCCCGGGGAGTAGTGTATGGGGACGGTACTCATGGTACCTCAGAGGTGCCTATCGGTCTTGGGAATCGAACCCACGACTTTCTGATCGCAGAGCAAACGTCCCTAAATGCTAGGCTACCAGCTGACCCAGAGAACTGCGCCCCCACTGGCACGCCCCATACTACACCAATGTCAGACCTAAAACGAACTTTAAACAGGGATTTCGTAGAAGAATGTACTTTGAAAATGAACAGAGTGAGGAGGCTTTAAGTACCAGATCACATCGCTTGCTTATTGGGTGGTTCTCTGGCTGAAAACGCATTTCCAGTGGTTTCCAGGATTCGGCATGGATGCTTACAGAGTGTTTGAAGTCAGTTTAAGGTCAGAAATATTATTTGAGAGTCCAACAACCTTTGACAGTTTCCACTGTGCGATATTATTTACATCAATGACGTGTGTCCCGTTCAGCTGCAACATTAAACCCCCGGTGAAATGAATAACACTGAGCTGGTTACAAGTGAACAGTGAATTACTGAAGTTAAAATGTTGGAAAAATGGACATTTGTTTTGCTGCCATATACCACAGCAAAACGTAACACCTTTATAGGTCTTGTGTAGCTCATGGCTAATGTCATGGCTGTGTGTTATATATATCCAGTAAGCTGACCTCATTTTCACAAGAGCGCCATAAAAATTTTGCTAACTACCTGACATAATACTTCAAGCTAAAATAGCTGGAAAAAGAAGTTTTCATGCAGTTTCATGATGTGTTTAGTGCCTGGTAAGGAAGTTACTAGAATGTACTTTTCATTTCACTCTGTTGTGTAACACTAAATTCATTGAACAGTAAAGATGAATTACATATATGTTCTATTTAAACTTTAAAAGTCCTTTTTCTCACCTTAGAGGCATTGTTGTTTACTCATCAGTCATCACTGCTTTCTCATTACATCAGTCTAGCACAGGCTAAATTACAAATACTGTACATCTAATTAAATTATACGAGGGCTCTGATTGAATTGAGGAATTTTCAACTTTTGGGGGAGGGTTTAATTTCTTGACCTGAGGAAACAAGCATAATGGCTGTATCTAGGCAGAATGTGCTAAAGCTGTATTTATCAAAAAATCACGATTTCATTGTTATTTTTATATATTTAAAAGACCTTTATTAAAAAAAATCACAACTTACCCTACAATACGTCTCATACACAACATATTGTAATAAAACTGAAGAAAATGCAGTCACGAAAAAGGCACACCTGAATGATATTGTAAATTAAAGCATACACACAAATAATTGAGAAAATATCTGAGGACAGAGATAATTCTATTCACAGAATCTTTATGCAACAGTGTCACCATTGGTAAAAAATTTAAACATTTTAGAGGGTGTGTGAAGAGGGACTTCCAGCTATAGTTATTTATACAGTTATATGTGACCTCATTCTACTAATTACTGATCCTTTAAAATCCTGTCCCACTGGTGGCCTTCTTCAGAAGCTGGAGCATGATGGGATACACAGGGGCAAAATTCCTTCCTTGTCTGGCTTTGACAGACTGCACATAGGCCTCCAGAGACCCCCTGAATAAGAAAAATAAAAGTTTGTAAGATAAGTAAGGGACTGTCTGGGGTTTGCAGGGGTTGACATTTTTTGTGCTCCAGTACTCTAATGAGTACCTACATGAATAAATTAGTACGCACCAAAATTAAAAATGCCGAAATTTGTGGGGCTTTCTATAACCCCGCTGCCTCCCATGCGCAGACAGATTTTTTTTGGCTATACTTCTGAACACTGACAAACGAGCAAACAGACTTTTAACTTAAATTAAATTACAGGTCTAGTCACCCAGAAGCATTATTCGGCACCAAAAAAAATAAATCAACATTCTAATGACATCACAAAGACAAAAGAGAAGAACATTAGTAAGAGAGAAATAAACAGAGCATTCGTGTATAGTGAAAAAACACTTTGTTGTGATTTGATAAAAAAAATTAAAAAAAAAAAGCCTAAAATGCCTATTTTTATAGTGTAAACCCTAAATATGCCCCCAAATATGCTCCCAGTCAGGACATAGATTTCCTTCATAATCCCACATCGCCCATTTAACCTATTTAACCAATTATTATAGTTCCTTCATGAGAAGACAGACACACATCACATGTGAGTGAAATTTTTCACTCTAAACCACCCAAATAGCATGGTGACCTGTACAATCTGCAAGTTGGTGTTAAAGTACAATAAAAGTACAAGCGGTCCGGACGGCCATCTGAAACAGCATCCACAAGCTATGGCTAACGCCAGCACCTGTGTTCCTCCTCTGCATGTGTGATGGCGTCATCAAACGACTAGTCAACTCGACTTCGACTTTATGTGTACTTACCTGCTGAACTCACATATATGTCTACTCAACCAACTGCAAGTGACATTATGTATTAACTGATACTCAGGAGTTATTTAATGATAGTGATTACCAGTTTTGAAATATGAGACATTCTGGAATGAACTTCATTCTCATTTTAGAATAATCCCCATCAATCAGGTTGGATGTAAAATTTCTTGCATTTGTACAGCCTCTTATTTGAACCCTAAGCACCCTTAGCATTAGAATTATGTTATACATGTATATGCAACCAAATAGGATATTACTGAAAAGAATAAACCCAAAGTGTATGTGAATATTTTAACCATCCAAATGGCATGATTATTTATGATTAGAAAATGTTTTGAAAAAAATCCCACAAACTATTTTATAATGCTAAATGTTACCTGATAAGAGTGAGCCGATCCTTCTCTGAGGGGTGATCATCAAGCCACTGGGAGTACCGTGCAATAGACCACTCTGCTCTCTGAATGTAAAAGTTTTTCAAATGTATATCAATACTATATGCCATATGTCAATACTATATAAGCCCCATGTCTGCAGTTTAAAAAAAAAGCTTCCTGAAAAGTTGTATTTGTGTGTGCATATCTGTACCTGGTGAGGAGATTTCAGTTCAGTTGGGGCACGGGTGAAGAGGAAGTGCAGTACGGTGCTATAAGGAATTAGAGTGCCCACTGCCTGACTGCTGGCTATGTGCTCACTGGTCTGAAATAGTAGAGGTCTGAAAGGCACATGCACGCACATATGGACACACAAACCCGAATGCACATGTGTGCTAACAGAAAGACAAAAATCAGGTGTCCCAATGTCCCTACTATGCCTTGGAAAAAGACATGTTAAACCCCTTAATAAATAAGTTAGGTAATGTTTGGGGGCATGGTCGATGAATTAAACTGTTAGCTGAGTATGTGGTAACCACAGCGATCTACAGGAAAGACTACCCAAAGGAACAGGAAAAAGCGGCCTTTAGTCAGTCCCTGTTTAATTAACTTTACCCACTCTGCCCTCTCTCTTCTAGAACTGTCCTACACTAGTTTATCACATCCTTTCAGTACACACATATTCACCTGAAAGAACGCAGCAAGCGGTATACTTTCCCCAGGTCTGATACTCTTCTGCAGAGAGGTGCTATTGCCAGCTCCATCTGGAAAAAAAAAAAAAAAACAACCCAACAAAAGTTTTGCCTCCGTGTTTAAAATCCCTCCTTTTTTTTTTTTTTTTTTTTTTTTTTTAACTATGCAGCTTTAGTATGAAAGCTTTTCTTGACCTTCGCACAGATCAACCCAAACTGAAATTGCTTTTTGAAATTAACTGAATGCTAGTAAACGGAGTAATGTTACATCTGTGTATTTCTACTTCTCAGGGCAAAATGTGTGTGTGCATGTGTACAAATCTCTGGTCACACATTTTGCCGCCATTTCCACAGTCAAGAAAACCAACCATACTTTAAATAAGTACCTGTGCTAAATACTACACTGGTGGAAAACCATCTGAAGAGAAAGACAGGGTGACCATCACTTTACTTTATATTCTTCACCTGGGCAAAGTCAGCAGCCAATCTCATCTTGCCACCCTCACCAAGTGGGCGCAGGAGGCAAGCATGGCGGATGAACAGAGTAATGGCGTGCTGAGCGATACTTTCCGTGCTGTCATAAAGGAAGTCCAGGCACTGCAGTGGTCGGAAGTAGTCATTCATCACCCGGGCAACAAAGCCTTGCAACTCTCGCATATAAAGGGAGCAGGGCATGTCTAGCTTTTCCCCTAGAGAGAGTGGACTGGAGCAAATGGAAATAAAACAGTCATTTACAAATACATAGACCCAATTAGATTAGATTTTTTGAACTGGTACAGAACCTTTCAAGTAATACTTCAAACAGGCACTTGCAATATGGACTACTGGGAGTATTGGACAAAGGGATATCAATCAAGCAGGCTCATTCATAAATTAAACCCACAAAATTTCTCAGGTGGGTCTGAACAGCCATTTTAGCCAAATGTTTTTCATTAACTAATTAAAACTTTTAGACAAACACTAGATGTTTAATTTAGTCCAGATTTCATAAACACTTGTAATATTTTAGACCAGTCAAAATAGGGGAGTCATTCTTACATATTACTTAAAATCATAAAATCATGTTAATATCTTGATTAAAAACTTATTTTTGTGCAAAAACTGCAGTGGGTTAGCAAACCATTAATATAAAATATTGCATCTTGACAACAGCAAGATGTGTATATTCAGTTAATAACATCTCATAGCTATATTATATTTCAGTACTTACCTGTGGGCTTTGTCTTCACCAAAGTCTGTTTCAAAGAAAGTCACATACCATACTATAGGAGTAGTTTGTCTGCTATGCGATCTCATGCTTCCTTAGTATCGTGGATTATGGACTATCTTGTTCTTGTTTTAAAGTCTCTGTGTGACTCTGGAGTCGTGGCATTAGTATAAGCAACGTCCTCCGGGATTAATGAAGATTTCTGAATCATACTTATGTCTACAAGCAACTAGAAATATATAGGGCCAACAAAATACTTCTGTGTGAAACCTGTAAAACTGTAGTGAACTGATGAAAGATCAGATCATGTTTAAATAAAATCTACATTTTTAATCTACCATTAGGAAAGTGAGTTTTTCAATTCAATAGTAAAAGTAATATTAAATAAAAAAGTACCCTTTAGAAAACACATCACAAATGCATATTACTTAAAGCAAACTAAATGGGATCTAAGAGACTACTGTGATGGAAAAGTGAAATAAGAAAACATGGCTGCTTGCTAATATGAAGAGAAATGCATCTAAAAAGACAACTACAATTATTCCCACCATCATTCTCGGATGGTATGTATTATGTAAAAAGTGGGCAAAAAGATTCATGCTCACCTCAGACTATGTCAAGTGAAAAAACAAGTTTTACAAATTCCCAAAGAATTCAGCTGAAAAAAATTAGTTACACACCCTTTTTATACCTTTTAAAAGTAAGGTAAACTTAAAAAAAACAACCTGTGATAATGTAAGATGCTGCTTGTTACTGCAACTGCAGATTTGTCAGATGTATTAAAAAGAGTAGAGAATATTATTTAATAGGATCACATGGTTTGTTTTCAAAAATGCTTAGTTGGACAAATGTCTTTTTGTATGTGTATTTACCCAGAGAAGTCTTCTTGGTGCATAGTAATGATAATAGCTTCCACAGACTCCGTGATGGACATCAACAGTGGTTGTACTGCACTACCCATCAGAGTTTGCACGGACTGAAAGATGAAATAATAGTTTCTGGCATAGAAATGCATCATTTACAAACCATACTAACTTTGTAAAAATAAACAAGAAAATAGCAGACTGTCTTTAAAAAAAAAAAAAAAAAGACAAAAGACATTTTTTTTTAAACGGTTCATTTGTTTTGCAGTGTTTCAAAAAGAACATCAGTTCCTGAAATGTTAAGAACTTGTGTGGAATCTTTTCCGTTTCTCTTTTGGCATATGCTTGTATTGGATCATATTTTAACATGTACTAAATCTACTGAGGCACTTTTTAGCATCTTCATAGCATATTTTCATGTGTATTTGTTTCTGATGGCTTGGGGCAAATAAACAGAACATGCCCAATAAATTAATTAGATGTTTTTGTGGCACATTTACCAAATATACACATAATTTTATGTGTGTTTGCGTGTTACCTCCAAAGATACTGTGAGAGCTTGTTCTGCATCCAGAGGGAAGACTAATCCAGAAATCACCTAAACACACCATACATACAAGAGTTAAAATTCTGCTCAGAATATTATAGGGAGTACATAATACAGTAATCCCCCAGTTTTACACAGATTGGGACTCTCTCTTGTTCGTGACTTTTTCGGAGTGCGCGGATCCTCTCTCTCGCTCTCTTACTCTCTTTTACTCTCACGCTCTCCCTCTCTTTGCGTCTCTCTCTCATTCGTGATTTTTCCGTATGTAAACCTAGAATTTATCTTTACATTTTCTTTAAGGGTCATGTATTAAACTGTGTTTTAAATGAAATTTGGGGGCTTATTTAGGGTTTACTCTATTAAAATAGGCATTTTAAGGCATTTTTTGACCAAAACACAACGCTTTATTTCACTATACATGGGTGCTCTTGTAACGTAACCCCCGCGAATAACGGGGGGTTACTGTATCTATACATCTATACTAAACATTGATGCAGATCCACAGAACAAAAAAAAAAAAAAGTAGAATATTCCAGTAATTTTGCTTAACAAAATAGAGTATGAAAGATTGGGTTCCTTTGTTTGATTCACTAGTGACATTTTTCTACAAGGTCTAAGAATGGCTGCCCACTGCTTCACTTGATGAATAGTTTAAATGCAGAGGAAGAATTTCGTGCTGTTCACCCTGTGTGCTGTGGTGTGTTCATGTATGACAGAATGGTCACTTTCACTTTCAACGCTAGTAGGTCCAGAATCAGTTGTGTGGGATATTGGCCTTCTGGAGAAGTCTGTCCTTGCTCAGCTTCAGACCTTGGTGAGCTCATCGTTGGACCCACTTCAGTTTGCCAGTCAGCCTAACATCGAGGTAGATGTTTGTCATCCACCTCTAACATCGTTCCCTCTCTCACCTGCAGAATGCTAGCAGCACTATGAGTATCATGATTATGATTTTTTCCTGTGGCTTGAACACCATCCTAAGCACAAGCTGGAGTCCTTTTAAAATTCTTCAGTAGCATCAGCCATCTTTTATGGTGTGGTCAGTTGGAGCAGCAGCATCTCCACTGGGGACAGGAAGAAACTGTACAGGCTGATTCAGAAGACCCTCTCACCAGGATGCCCACCTGGACCCAGTTGAGCTAGTAAGTGACAGGAAAATGGTGGCTAAGCTGTCATCCCTGTTGGACAAAATCTCCCACCCCATGCAGAACACTGTGACAGCACTGAGCAGCTCCTTCAGTGACAGTCTGCTATAACAACAGTATGTGAAGAGAGATCTTTCCATCCAGCTTCTCCTATCCGTCAGATTCTACAAAATGTTCACACATCTTGGAGTTGACCACACACAAAAGCAAACACACATTCACACACCAATGACTGACGAGTGCAAGGGCTGTTTAATGAGCAGTTATTATACGGTGAATACAAGAAAATTTAATGTGTTGCACACAGCAACAAGGCACCAGAAATATCGCACATGTTGGACGAGAAATATTTCTCATTAAATATTTCGCTGCTGCAACTAGGCATTGTTACAGTCCTTGGCCCGTATAGTGGTTTTTCTTCTCTCTTTTTCTCTCTCTCTCTCGCTCTCTCTATTCCTCACTCGCAGTTCCTGGACTCGTCAGCGACTGTTCTGTGACCGACTGGCTCCTGAGTCTGTCATTCCTCCCACCTTGGGTAGCTGATTGGCCGTACCGACTCCACGGTACCTGTGGACCTGTGCACCGGAAGACCCGACCTTTGAAAATGTGGCCGGGAACAACGGAGAAGGAGGGCTTCGTTCCTGGCTAACTTGTGTTATTTAGAGAGTGATTTGTAGTTTGTTCAGAGTGTGCTTAGTATTTGGTGATTGAGTGTGACTTCAGCTTTGTGTTATCACTTTGTGGGTTTTGTTTTAGGTAAGTTTGGGTGCTAGGTAGGTGTAGGGTTTTTGTTATGTTCTTTCCTTTGGTGTTCTCTGTGGTCCCACTTAGGTGTTAGTTGTTGTTTTCGTGACTTGTTGTAAATAATTGTATATAGTATATTTCCTTGTTGTGTATATATGTTGATTACTGCTTGTGTTCCACTGTACATAGCTGTACATACAAATACAAAGACTATAAATACACTTTTCTGGTTGTTGGGGACTTATTTTTCTGCCAAAGGTTTGTGGTTTGGTCGCCAACTTCATATTCATAATTCATACAGGGAACCCAGACAAACCCGTCGTAACAGGCATCTGAAGAAGTACTATGTGTACATACAAATACTTTGTATATTCATATACAATACACTCAACTGACTGCAACTGCCGATTTGTGATTTATTAAATTGAATATGTTGCCTCTACTCTCTTCTTTTGTCTTTCTTTGCTGTTGTAACAATGCAAAATTTCCACCCATGGGACTTATAAAGAGTTAAAGCATAATGAATCACAAAGCATAACAAAGATTAACTAGACTGCATTTCCGCAGAGAAAATGCAAAGTGTGCTTGCTCAAATGCAGAACACAGCGTGAGCATTAGCGTTCTTCTGAGTCTGCATTCATTTCAATGGGTTTAAAAATGAATGCAAGTCAATGCGGAAAAAAAAGGGATGAGTGAAAGACAAGGAAAAAACGAGTGCAGGTAATCACCGACCGCATTTGTGTGTCGGGGACATATGCCCGATGAGTCACAAGTTGTTTGGTTGGTTTTGGACAAAGCGTGTTGAGCCCTATTATTTCTCTATGGCATTTTGTGGGCGTGTAGGGTCGCCACGGTAACACAAAACACCAATAAAAGTAATAGCACAACATTGCGCTGACTAGCCGAACGTTTTCATAAATAGGATGCTTGGGTGCAAGCCACGGTTCGGGCCGTATTAAGTGCAACGAAAGAACAATAAATAAATAAATAAATAAAAAATAAATAAACTGAGGTGAAGAACAATATGGGACTGCCATTAAAATGGACAGGCCCATAATAAATAAACTGAGGTGAAGAACAATGTGGTGCTATAATGCTATAAAACAGCATTTGAACACCTTAATAACATAAACAAGATTAAAGATCTGCTGGCTAAACCAGACATATTAAAACTTATTTCTGCTAGGAATGATGATAATGGTCTATTAACTGAACTTACATCACTAGATGTAAAACAAGGGATCACATCACCCACATTCTAAAACCCTTACAATTGTTACCTGTATGCTACAAAATAGAATTACTATTACTGGTCTGCAAATTATTTACGGTGTATGCCCTGCATATCTGTCTAGTTTACTGCATCAATACGAGCCAAACATGAAGCAGCTGTGCTTAGCTAATATGATGCTCTTAAACAGAACCAGTTGACAGAGAGCATTAGAAGAGTTTTCCCATCATCTTTGTTTTAAGCAATATGTTCTTTTCTATCCTCTTATCTCTTTGTATTTTCTCATTTGCAAACACTGAATGAGCGCATTGTACACAAGGTGCTATATAAACAAACTTGTCCCACCCCTTCTTTCCCATTATACATATTCTTTCCCTTTCCCATTATATATTTTTGCTTGTTTGTTTTTCTCTCTTCTTTCCTCTTCCTTTTTGAGATACATATACACACACACGGATGAAGATTTGAAGAAAACTTTACCTTCTTTGTTGTTTTACTCTTACAATTTTTACACTGTATAATAATAATTATAATAAACATTTATATCAAATTGTGTTTTTGAGAAAGGATGAAAACAAGGAGTATGATTTGGATAACGCAGCTGTATAATTAATGTGTATTACTTACTTTAGTCACATTGTGCTGCAGCTGGTAAAGGGAATTTATCACTGCTACATTCCTTCTCTGAGCTTCCGTCAAAGGCCCAATCACCTGACTGGCATCACCCTGGGTACAGAGCTGAGAAGGCCAAGAGAGTGAGTGTGAGCAAGTGAGGTAGGGAAAAATAAACAAACTTATATTATACTCAGTGGAGGGATAGAGGACAACACAAAGTCAGCTATGTGTGGAACAAAGCACTGAGGAGAGACTAACATCAAGCTGCTAAAAAAAAAATCTTATCAACCTTTCTCAAACACCCAACAAAACAGCATCTCAGATCTAAAGCCGTCACTGCTTAAAATAAGATCCCTCACCCCTAAAGCCATTACTGTGAATGAAATCACTGATTGGAATTTTGATGTCTTACGTCTTGCATAGACTTGATTTAGAGTTGACAAGTTTGTTGCACTAATGAGGACATCACACAGGTTAAACTACATACACAACCTTAGAAGTAATTGTTAGAGGGGGAGGCATGGTAACCATTCACAGAAGTGCCTTAGATCAGAATAAGGGGTGGCGGTAGCTCAGTGGGTAGGATATTTGCCTCTGGACCAAGAGATCATGGGTTTGAATTCTACCTTCAGCAGACCACCACTGGGTCCCTGTGTTGGTCGAGGGAGACAGCCTCCTGCAGTTAGGGAATAGAAGTTGCTTTGGATAAAAGCGTCTTCTAAATGCCAGTATTATGCTTCAGTTCTGGCTGAGTCTGATGGCGTGAAGGAAGAACCTTTAACCAGGTGGGAGGAAGGAAAAGTGCTGTTGCATCTCCTCTCTGCATGCTGCCTCATTGTTCCCGCTGATCAAACCCAGCACAGTTGTGTCCTTTTTTCCGAGATTGGTAAAGAACAGGTGATCATGATGACTTCTTTGGCAGCTTTCAGTGGATTGACCCTGAGCAGAGTTTTCCCTCATCAATCATGTTAAAACAGAGTACTTGATCACAGGGAGAACTTGTTCAGCACGTCCAGAAGGGAGGCCTCAGCATCACAGGCAGGTGGAGATGCCCTGAAGTGGATACCTTTTCATATGTATCAAACGGGAAGTGGCTCGTCATCGTAACTGATGAGCCAGTAAGCGACTTGCCTTATCAACATATTCATAAGATGAGCCACGTCTGCATAGTAACAAGAGCTCTGTCTCTGTAGTTGACATTAGATTGAATTCTGCTTGCAAATCAAGACGCTGCTTCAGTAGTTCCGGAGAAGGGTTCGGTGCATATCTTTGATAAGGTTACTAATCGCAGATATAAGTTCTTTAAGCCTTGCATTAATCTTATTAGAAAGAACAGAGTAAGAAATAATTAGACCTCTCAAGTAACAATTAAGTGTATCCCATATCAATGAATATGAAATGGAATCATTTTGATTGAAGGACAAGAACTCCGCAATAGAATTTGAAATAAATTCACAAAACTCTATCTGCCAAAAGAAGAGAGCTGAACCTCTAAGTGGGCTATGTTTATAGGTAGAGAGTTGAATATCCAATACTAAAGGTGAGTGGTCAGATATTACAATATCTAAATAATCAGATGAATATACACATGAATTTAGAGTTCTATCAATAAAAAAATCAATCCTGGAATAAGAATGGTGCACCTGGGAAAGGAAGAAATTTTTTGTAATTGAAGGGTTACGAAATCTGCACCGGTCAATAAAATTCATGAAATCGAAAAATATTTTAGCAGATTGAGTCCAATTACAAGGATTAGATCCATCCAAGATTGGATCAAAAACACAATTTAGATCTCCAATGAAGATCAGCAGGTGAATGTTCAAGAACGGGATATTAACAATCTATTACAATCCATTCTCAATCTATTAGCGAATTCAACGTCATTGAAGTTCAGGGCATATACATTTACCAACAAAACCTTTTTTTGCATTAGGGTACCAGCAACAATGAGGTATCTGCTATTTCTATCTGCGATAACATCGGTTGATGAGAATCGAATTCTCTTATTAATGAGAATGGCTACTCCCCTAGCTTTAGAATTGAAGTTTGTATGAAAGTCTTGACCCACCCAAGGTCAATATAACCTATGATGGTCTTTAATGCGAAGGTGATGTTACGTGCCGAGGCACATAGGGCGTATTTTTTCGTGCTTCGCTATATTCCCTACTGCGATAGGTCTCCGGATGACGCGGACCCTTCGGAAGACTCGTGATTGGCTTATTGGAAGATGGATGTCCCACCTTCCAAGCTTGAAGAGGATGTCATTGTTAGGAGCAGAAGCCATGAGAGTGAAAGCAGGCGGTGGGAGGTAGAGAGCTCGGGCTGCCTTGACAGTGTAGTCAGGAAAGACAGAGATGGTCAAGACTCAGATTTTAATCTGTCAGCGTTCTCTAGCCCAGTGTAAAATGTCAGCAGAATCATTGTGGTAATGAAATCTGCACACAATGGCTCGTGGACAGTCGCCAGGTTTGGGTTGTTGGGTCCGGGGGAACGGTCCAAGAGCGGCTCCTTTACCAAATGCCTCCTTTAGCAAGGCGGCTACAGCAGCAGTGGTACAAGTGTCAGGGTCCTCCGGTCCTCCCACTATCCTAACATTGTTATGTTGTGACCTAGACTCCAAGTCCTCACATTTATTATCCAGCTTGGCTACGTTAGCCGAGAGGCACTTGATAGTAGTTTTCAACTCAGCGATGTCATCGGAGCACAGAGTAAGCAAATGCTTCATCTCTCCGACCGTACCTTTTAGCGTGGACATGGTAACATCGTTAGCAGCTTTATCGATCGCCAGGTGTGTCTTCACCGCTTGCAGATCAAACTTGATAGTAGAAAAAGCCTACCCGAGAGTAGCCTGACTGCTCAGAGTTTTAGTGTTTTTTCCAGGCAGTTTACACAGTCCTGAGCAAAACTTCTCAATAAAAAGTACTACATAAATATGGCCAAAAAGCGCAAATGAACAACAATTTTAATTGAAATCGGCAGGAGCTCCCAAACTCCTACACCATTAAAGCTCAACCGGAAGCACCTCTCAGGACATTCTTGTCACCTAATTTGAAGGCTTTTTCACGGGTTCTCAGCAGTGCGCGAACCTATGCAGTGATCCATGGCTTCTGGTTGGGGCGTGTAGTGATTTTCTTGGAGACAGTGACATCATTGATACACTTACTGATGTAACCAGTGACCGATACTGTGTACTCCTCCCGATTGGTAGAGCCTGAAGATGTCCCTGTCAGTGTGATCAGAACAGTCCTGAAGAGCAGAGATGGCACCTGGGGGCTAGATCTTTGTCAGTGTTAAAGAAGAAAAAGCTTCAGCCTGAATAACTCTGTCAGCCTATCTACAGTAGTAATAGGAGCAGTGGTGATGTTAATATTATTATTCATAATACTAAATTGTATGCCCCTGTTCAACTCAGACAAATTCCCCTATGCAGTCCTCTAAAGAGTTCCTTTCAGCTAAAATATTTATTGAGTTTACATCTTTCTTCCATCGTGAGGTTGAAAATATCAGCGCCATCCAGTCAAGCAGCGACATGGCGATATTTTTTTTTATTGCGCGATAAGAATCGGCCTGGACATGTGATGAGTTGAGCAGGGGAACCTACTGTCCAATGCATGATTTAAAACCATGACGGCCTAGTGTTCTATGGACAGTGACCTTTGAAACTGTGGTCCCAGCTCTCTTCATGTCATTGACTAGCTCCTCCAGTGTAGTTCCGGTTGATTCCTCACCTTTCTTATCATCAGTTATACCCCACAAGGTAAGACCTTGCATGGAGCCCCAGTCCAAGGGAGACTGACAGTCATCTTTAGCCTCATCCATTTTCTGACAATTGCTCCAACAGTTGATCTATTTTCACCAAGCTGCTTGGCAATTACCCCGTAGCCCTTTCCAGCCTTGTCTCTGGTGTCTTTGGACAGCTCCTTGGTCTTGCCCATGTTATTAGTTGGAGTCTGACTGACTGTGGGGTGGACAGGTGTCTTTAAAGAGCCCAGACAGGTGCTACTAATAAGGATTACTAAGTGGAGTAGAGGTGGACTTCTTAAAGGCAAACTAACAAGTCTCTGAGAGCCAGAATTTTTGCTGATTGGCAGGTGTTCAAATACTTATGTGCAGCAGTGCAATACAAATCAATTATTTACAAATCATACAATGTGTTTTGCTGATTTTTTTTACATTCTGTCTCTCACAGTAGGAATGCACCTACAATGTGAATTCCAGACCCTCCATGATCTGCTTCTAGCTGAAACCCATTGTGTGTATGCTTCAAAAAAGTAAATGCCTGCATGCAGCAAATTTTCTTAAGTTAAATAAAGAAAAGGCAGAGATCGTTTGGTTTCAGAACAGTGAAATATTGCTCCTCAGTGAATATCTGAAATATAGGTTAACAAAAACAAAACTCCATGCCAAAAACCATGGTGTAATCATGAACGGGGATCTTAGTTTCAGTGATGACATTTCAGTAATCAATCTGTAATTAAATCAGCATTTTGGTGCTGATTTAATTTCCTGGTGAGGGTGCTTGTATCTGAATAAACAATTGAATGGCTGATTACAGTTCTTTGCAGTATGGTTCAGAATTTCGTGGATGAATCAATTCAGGAATCAATACAGAGAGAGTGTCAAACTTCATAGGGCTGGCCCGTCTCAGGTGTGGTAAATTTTGCAACAAACCCAAAGGCTGGGTGCCTCCCTTTATGTCCAAAAATTTGGTTCCAACTTTGCGGATGGACAAAACTTAGACATGAAAACTCCTTTCTTTTGGTTGAGAGTGAGAAAATGTGGGAGTGTGTCCCTTGTCATCACTAGAGTTTGTGGGCTCAAATGTGGCTTAGGGCAAAAGTTGTATAAGCACCCGACTTGTTGTGTTCTAGCAAGCACCACAGGAAAGGGTGTCAAAGCTAGGCAAAAGCCTAGTAAATATATCCCCTAACACAGGTCCTCAGTTCGGATGCCCACATGAATAAGGCTGCTGCTCCTCCCCTGGCTGGGAGAAGAAGATGGGGAGCAAGTGGAGGGGAAGACCCCCAAACCCTTGATTATTACCAGCACCTGAACCTCATAATCACCAGCAACTGAGGGCAGTGCATAAATCTACCGATTCTTTGTGTGAAGCAGTTCGCACCTCATGCTATACAAAACCCTGGAACTGTTGTTAATTGGATTGCAGTTTAACATACTACCTTTACACAATATATAATTTTTTTTAACCTCAATATATATTTTAGATAAGCTAAAACATTTTTAATTTCTGCTTCTTTAATTTTGTACTACAACTATAAGGCTAATATTGTAACAAATAAAAACATTTACATATATAGCCCTGGAACAGTTCAAAGCACTTCAGCCACTTTGCCCAATTAGTAGTACTTTTAGACTCTACTTGCGCTGGCACAAAAATGGGGCCCAGTGTGTGTAAACGTATGTGACAAGTATGATTTGACAAGAGTTGAGTCATGTAAAAAATAAAATAATTCTCTCTTTCTTGCTCTCTGCTCTTTACTGCTAACAAACTTGAGGTTAAGCATTTAGTACACAGTCTTACATACATCACATGAGTTCTCATTATCTTTCTCTTACCAGCTGTTCAGACTTCACACAGAAGAGCTGCACCGTCTTGGCGACATTTTTGGCCACAGCAATAGTCAATCCGGGGTCTACCAGTGCTATATTCAGCTCACTGCAAGACCATAGAAAAATCTGGTTTTGTCTAAACAAACGATAGCCACTTATCATACAGTCTACTATACTACAGTCATACAGATAGTCTACTATTTAGTCAACAGTATTTTATCTACCAGCTAAAAGAAGGAAACAAAAAGGAAAACTACCTAACCTAAGTTATAATAACAATTGTCTATTATAACAATGTCACCCCAAGTTTAAAAAAAAAAACCCAACCATATAACCAAAATAATATTTATTATATTGTTACATGCTACATAACATGAATTACATAAATTTCAGGCTCTAATCCACTCCAATTCTGGTCAGATTGACTACCTAGGTAAAGAAGGATAAGGAAGGTCACTGAAACCCATGGTTTATGGTTCATTAGTTCAATATAATTTATCATATATCAAAAATATGATAAATGTAGGCTAAGAAATTGATCTGAACTGATTTTGTATTTTTATCAAAATGTGTCACAACTATTTGCATTTTGTATTTGCTACTTGCTGTCTGCATTCAGTACTTTTTGTAACATTTCATTAATATAACAGCAGTGAGTCCAGTCCTGTAATTATTAAGAATACAGGAGAATAGACAGAATGAAATCTCAGACCCCTCCACTCCACAACAGAATCACTACAGACCCTCCAAGCCAAGGAACAACAAAAACATAATTTGTTTTTATAGGGTGCCAAAATTTATGAAGATGCATACTGGTGTAAGCCAACCACCAGCACAAACCTGGCAATGCTTTTGATGATGCCATCAATCTCATCACTGGAAGGGGGGCTATGTCCCCCTTGTGGGAACACCAGGTTGATGGGATCAAACAGACGCGAGAGTGATTTGGAGAGGTAGGCTGCTTCATATGACTGCAGGGAGTTCTTCAGTGCTTTCTCTGGGCTAGAAAAAAAAATAGTACCACTTATGAGAAAACCCCTTCAGGATGTTTGCAGACAATCAATAAACTTTTGCATGCAACACATAATGAACAAAATCACATAATTAAACGTAGGCATTGTGAATGCAAACTGAAGTGCAAGAGGTGCAAGAAAGGCAAGAAGTCTACTTCCAAAAGTTCTAGTACAATTTCCATTAAAAACGTTTTAATCTATCTATCTAAAATAATCAGGAAGGCTCACATGTCAACAAAAAATTTATTTTTGCACAATTCAGAAATAAAGAGCATGTCGGCTGCTCAAGATATCACATGAGAACTGTTTAATGAGAATTGAATGGCAAAAGTGAACTCTCAGCAACTCGCATTTAAAAATCTAATGTAAGAACAAGAATAAGAGAAAACAAAAAGCATCCAAGAAAAAGGTTCCCAAGGGGCTTTCTATAGGGAGTGACCAAATATCAAGATTCAAGATTCTTTATTCGTCACATGCAGTCACACTGTGTGGAGACACCACACAGTGAAATGTATCCTGAACCGCTCTTTATATATAGTACCATTTAAAAAAAATATCTAGCTATATTGTTCAGCCTGTTTAGCTGATGATAATTTCAATTTATAAAGCATTTTTCATAATACTCAAAGATTGCATTCTCAGACTCACTCATAATCTCGATCAGTATTTGTGAAGAGATCTTTAATGTCATTTTCAGATGTTGTCAGATCTAACTCCAGCCCTGAGCCACTGCCCACCGGTACCACCAGTAAGTTGCAACTATATTGCTGCAGCCGTTTCCACAACTCATTATACAGTCTCAGGAGCTTAGGGAACTCTCCTTCCAAAGCCTGTTTTACAAACGTGGAGGCTAAAGAAAAAAAAAAGTACGAGAAAAGGAGACAGGAGTCAGTATTCAAGAGTAGGGTTTGCTTTATGGTCTTCTTCCGTAGCAGTAAGTAAAGAGTGGAAAATAGATGAAAACAAAATAAACAAATTAGGCATGATATTAAAGTAGAGAAACCTTACGCTTGGTAATAATTACATAATTAAATTATAACACCGCTAATTAATGATATTTTTAATTGCAAGGTTTAACCTAGGTCCAGACAAAAAAAATCATACAAAGAATAACCGATTATTAGTTTCAGCAGATAAAAATGGCAACTGGGCCTTAAAAGACACAAAAGAATAAAAAAAAAACATTAGAAAATTGGTGATATGTTCAATATTTTTTTTTTTAAGTAAATAGGCTTCTAAAAGTGCTGTTGACATGAAATTTTCATTAGATGTCAGTAACAACCCATCTAATCCATACATGCAAAGACATGAAACCACAGAATCCATAAATTAAGTTATGTTTAATATGAAAGTGTGTGATTTTGATTTAATTTTAGAAAGTTTTCAGTAAATTAGTTAAAATCACATGACATGGTGTAAAGCACAATATGAGGTTACTTTTTCTACAGCTCCCAAACAATGTATAATATTCATCAGTTGAATTGGTAATAACATTGCTAACACTTTGATACCCTTGGTTATCATTACAATCAGAAAACTTTACTTTCAAGTAAACTGCAAATCATTAATTATCAAACAAAAATAGGACAGACCCATACAAACACAGAGTGTAACTCACCTTTTGTAGTTTTTGTAAGTTCTACAGAAAGCATTTCAGTTACTGAATTCCAGAAGACATACAAAATGTCAGAATGGCCATTCTGTAGAGAGAAAAAACGAATGAATACAAACGTATAAAAATCACCTTCTCATTTATTTCTGTAGTGTCCTATTTTTCTAGGCCTTCAAAGGAAGTTGCTTAATTAATTGATCATAATTTAGGTTAGGATGTCATTTTTAATTATTGTGCGTGCAGATCATCATAGAAGGCCAAGGCACACATTCAAAAACATACTCCCAGAGATCTAATCAGTATAAAAACAGGCATATCCTTGGTTTATTTTATACTCAGTTCGTCACATTTGTCTCGGTTGTATTGTAGACATAAACCTACCTTAATGATATAAAATCAAGTACAGCAGATATAGATTTTTTAAAACATATTTTCTTTACCTTGATGAACTCATCAATGAAACAAACATGAGTGACAGGGTCCCTCTTTTTGGTGAGGACCTTCTGAAGGTGTTGTACCTATAGATTGAGACAACAAAATTTACCACTCTGCATTTAAACATATCCTCAAAGATTTTTTTAGATTAGATTAGATTAGATTCAACTTTATTGTCATTACACATGTACAAGTACAAGGCAACGAAATGCAG
>JBBPDD010322612.1:0-10423 GCA_037974585.1 Bathyaethiops greeni
AGAGAGAGAGAGAGAGAGAGATAGAGAGAGAGAGAGAGAGAGAGAGAGAGAGAGAGAGAGAGAGAGAGACACACACAGAGAGAGAGAGACAGACAGAGAGAGAGAGAGAGAGGCTGTTTTCTTGACCTGGGGTGCCGGGTGTCCGGGATACTTCTGTTGAGAGGAAGTCTGTCACTGAGGAACACATTATAACCGTAATGCACAAAGGACTGCTCAGCCTCCTGCTGCTCCTCCTCCGAGAGACCCTCACCCCACTTGGAGAACAGGTATGAGTTGGGGAACAACTTCTTATACACCTTCTTCTTTGGCGGAGGTTCCTCTGGCTTTTCATCCCCTTTACTCTGTTCTGTTTTCTGACTTCTTTCCAATGTCCTGACTGTGGAAAACAGAAGAGAAGAGGCATCAGCACTTCAGACCACTGGTAATTCAGACAGGAGTCTGATGGCTAGTTAAAACAACTCGCCTGATACCATCAGCATAGATGTTTGTTTAATTTTCAGCCAGTTGTTATCCTTCTCTGCGGTCATGTACGCTAATAATACATTAATACCATTATAGTCAGTGGAACTATGTAAAATAAAGGGTCAAAGGGCCACTGCCATAGAAACACTTATTTATTTGTTCATGTATTTATCTAGATCTTATTTAGACTAGGATATTTTGCACAAAAAATGTTAAATAGTGTACATTTGGAATAACATACATGCTAAAATAAAGAAAATGGACACCAGTAATTTTTAATTCGTTAAAAGTATGTACTAAAAGTTATTGTAATTAATTTTCTTTATTTTAACGTGACTTTTAATTAAATATACATAATGTGTAATACATTTGACATTTAAGTATTATTTATCATTCAAATAGTTTTCTGTTCTTATACAGGTCCAGATAAGCATACAGCACTTATAGGGTACCATTTAAAATGTGGTATTAATTAAAAGTGCACTTTGAATAAAGTGAAATTTATCGGAGTCCAGAGTGGGTCTTAAAATGCGGCTTTAACCCACAGAAACACGATTCAAATCGAATGAGTAAATCCGTTTTTACTTACACGTGTGTAAAAATAAATCACTCTTTCTCGTATGAAGGTGTGAATGGGAAGCAGGTGAAGGAGCTCACCTATTTCCTCCACTCTCTCCTCCAGTCCCTCCAGCTTCCTCAGGATCGTGTCCTCTGCTGCTCTGGGTGACCTGGTTTTTTCCCCGGACCTGTCGGAGTGTTGGGAGAACACGATGTGGGACACGGTGTAGAGAAAAAGTGCGAAAGCGCAGAGAAATCCAAGAGCTTTCAGAAGACCACGGCTCCTCATGTTCAGAGCTACACCTCTGGAACTTAGTCACAGGTGACAGTTCAGAAACTCCTGTTACCACAACCTCTGCAGTCAGGAGCCTGATAAGACAGGAGGGAGTGGTTGGTCTTAATCAACAGGGAGAGGCAGAGGCGGACTGGCAACCTGTGCCCGTCGGCCTGTCTGTCATGGCCGAGATGCAGACCTCTGCGCACCCACCCCGAACCACTGGCGGGACGCAGACCTCTGCGCATAGCTGGTGAAAGATGTCCGGGGCCGGTTTTAGTTCCAGTCCGCCCCTGGGGAGAGAAGAAAACTTATCTACGCTTAAAACCAAGTTTCATACGGTTTTAACACTGAACAAGAACACCCATTATGAATAACACTCCATGCATGAACCTGGAAAAGGAATTACAAAAGCAAAAAGAAAAGAATGTGATTCATGCAGTTGTGTACCATAAGGACAAAAGGCCTTGAACTTTGAACCCACTCCTGAGACAATTCACTCAGTGATGAAATGTATTTACTTTCGATTGTTTCTTCACCTGTCAGGTGGTTGTAATGTCAAACCTTTACATGTCATTCTCATGTCATAATGTGCCCTCACCTGTGACTATTTGCTTTCTGATGAGGAATTTACAAATTCAGTACAGAACTCCTGACCACATGTGGAAGTCCAGTCCTGAGGAAGATGTGTTCTACACTAGCACAAAAATATTGGGACAGAGCTGTTTTTCAGTTTGGGCTAAGTGCCTTACTACAGTGAAGGGCAGACCAAGACATTCTGAACTTTTTCTGTTCCAGCAGGCTGTGTCCGAGTACACAAAGCAAGGTCCATAAAGACATGGCTGAATGAGTTTGATGTGGAAGAAATTAACGAGCCACAAGAGTGTACACTGTTACAGATGCAAAGGGGGACCAACTCCATATTAAAGTCTGTGTATTTGAATGGAATGTCATTAAAGCCCCAGTGTAATGTTCAGGTGTCCCAATATTTTTGTCCATACAGTTTAATACATTCTGGCAATATTAGGCATCCTCTCCCTCTCCCTCTCCCTCCCCTCTCTCTCTCAAAGTTTAAAGGACATGGATTAATCTTAGATTCAGCCCAGACTGTCGCAAAATGAACAGAGAAAACATTCAGAGCCCCGGATATAGGGTGGACAATTTATTTATTTATTTGTTTATGTACAGTGTCAATTGTAAAACAGCACAACACAGGAGGAGTGAGAGACTGCACTCTGATGAACTGCTCAGTAGTTGACTGGTTTGGCAGGTTTGGTCTCTGCCATCTCGGCCTCCAGGAAACGGTAACGGCGGTGGCGACGCAGGACTTCGATGGCCCTCTGTTCCACGGAGGAAGGTGTGATGCCCAGATCTTCGAAGCCTGGCAGGTCTGGATACTTCATGTCTGTCGTGTGGAACTAAAATGAATAGGACATAACAGGATTAAGTTGTAAACCAGTTTTTCCAAAGTGCAACACTTTATTAAACCCTCATTAATTTGATTCCCAAGACTGCTAAACACCACTGAGGTACCCTGAGCAAGGTACGCTCCCCGGCACGGCGTTCCTGTCTGCCTGCTGCTTCACTTGGTGAATAGGTTAAATACAGGGGAAAAATGTTGTGCTGTTCACACTGTGTGCTGTGGTGTGTTCATATATGACAGAATGGTCAATTTAACTTAAAAACTCTGCCATAAACAAGCATTTGGGTATCTTGGAGAACCTAAAGCTTTCCTAAACTAGCACTTTCCTAAACCACAAACTCCAGCACTAAGGAATAGGGATGGGTACTGAGACCCGGTACCTAATTATAAAAGACCGGAGGACCGATAAGCTCCGACGTAAACGGTTAAATAAATAAATGTCCTATTTATTATTGTTAAATAAACATTACCTAGAATATTTTACCTGACCAGCCTTTTGTAACTTTTTATAATATTTGTTATTCGCCTGCACTGCCATTATTTGCGATCTCACGCACGAAATGTAGTTTGTCCGCAGTACACAGAGCTCGCACGCACACAACACGAGAGAGCTCGCGCTTATGGAGAGATGGCAGAGAGAGCCAAACAATCCAAAGTATGGTTACTGACTTTCAGCCCTACTAAGGAAATATGCACTGGACTGAAAAAATGTTTCATTTTTAAGGATTATTTTTTGCTCCCCCAATAGAAATTTGTAATTGACTGTTTCCTTGGATGGTAGGTAGAGCCATTATGCAGGGCTTGACCAGGCTTTAGAAATAAAGAAATAGGATTAAACCTGGTTTAGAGGAATCAATGTAAAATCACCAAAACAATGTAATTTAATTAACAAAATGTATAAATGTCTAAGGTGACTGCCCTGTCTTAACTATACATTGTGCCAGTGTGTTAAATGCCAGTATAGCGGCATTAACAAACACTGATTGGGGAAAATTAGATTGAGTCACTTCTAATATCTTGCACTCTTTGAATTTTTAGTTTAAGATTGTAGGTTTAATGTACATACCCGGTCGACTTTGTCTGGAGTTGTCCAGGGCTCAAAAGGGTTTAAATCAAAGAACCTGGCAACGAGACTAAAACCAGAAACCAAGTAATTAATTATTATCTAGTCACATACCACAATAAAAACCAATGCATGTTAAATCCATTCAGTTTAGGTTCAAATATTTCTGCATAAGAATGCCTAGAAAATGCTTACTGATAGAGTGGGCGTGGCAACGGGTAGGGTACAAAAGGTCTGTAGGCCACAGCGTACACATACTCCACCAGGTCGTGCAGCAGATATCGGCTGGGCCTGGTATGAGAGAGGGTGAATAACACTGATGTTTATTCAATGATTTAATAATACATCACGATAGTCTGATACAATATGACATTTTAATGCTTTCCTTGCTTTAACACACCCATTACAACTCAGTAAAAGGTTATTAATGAGCTAATAAGTTGGATCAGGTGTGTTGGGAGCTGGGAAATCATTAAAAAGGCCAGAGCACTGAACACGTGAAAGCAGGTGTCAAGTTGGGAACCAGTGCTTTAAAGCAAAGGTGCCCAACTCTGGTCTGGTGCCAGTCCGGCTCAGCAGTTTAATGATATCCCTGCTTAAACACATCTGGTTCAACTCACCTGTTAATTGGCAAGTTTGGGGAGTGTGTTAACAGCCAACCCTGATTTATAAGGTTTATATTTTTGCTTATGTATTTTGTAAGGTTTATATATATGTATATATCCAGTTTATTGTTGTTATATATATCCAGATTATTGTTTGCTGTGAATACAACTGTGCTCCCATGATCTGACACTACAGACACAGTCCAAATAGCTCTTGAAATAACGCATCGTGTTCCAGTCTATTTTGTATTTATATCAAATGATATAATACTGTATAAGGGAATGCATGTCTTAAGAGTGTCTTATGCATGTATCAAGTATTTTGGCAAAAAACATTAACATTTCACTATACTGCAGGTGTAAAAATATAAGCTCTTCATATCACTGATATGAAGAACTGAAACAGGTATATGTCAAAACAACCACTTTTGTTGCACATGCAGAAGTACAGATGGTTCTTAGCGGTCATGCAATACTCGTTTCAGGACATACCCAGCTAATGCGTATGTTTTTCCATTAGCTTCAGGATCATGGATGGCTTTGACAATGGCCTTAGCAACATCAGCCACCTATAGACAGAAGAGAAGGGACATGAGTGCATGTACTAAGGAGTGACCGGAGAATTAACTGGATGTGCTGCCAGACACAGAAACTATAGCAAAACACTAAGAAAGATTTTCAAATCCTTTTAGATTGTAGCTATCCTGTAAACAAAAAAATGTAAGCATTTAAGTCTATTGTCTACATGTAGAGATTAATGTACTCACATAACAAGGCTGTTTGACGGTTTTCTTGCCCATTGCTATAAGTGGTACAGCCCTGCCAAACCAGCGCATGTCTACATAGAAAAAAGCAAACAATTAAAGAAAGTTAAGAATTCCAAATCTGCTGGTGGATACATCAATATTTATGTCCTGCCAAACATATAAAAATAATACAGCCCTATTTCAAATGCTTCTGGTAAAAATGAAGAATGCAGCGTTTAAAGCCAAAATAGTAAGTAATTTATTATAAAAATACCAGAAACAAAGATATCCGAAACCAAAATGACAGTGTGTGGAAGTCAGTCAAGTCAGTAATGCGAAGTGAATGCATGGATGCGTGGACAATGTAGTGACGCATGTTGGATGCAAGAAAGCAAATGGGAGAAACAAAAAGGAAGGGTAGCGGGGCAGAAGTGGTTTTAAAGGAGATGGGGACACCGCGCCCAGGTGTCACCAATTCCACGAATGGGTGGCAGCTGTGCCTACAGGGACGACACACAAAACACAACAAGACCAACACAGGCAAGGCCAACAGACCATCACAATGGTCAATAGTGATAAGTACACAAGACACATACTAGCAAAATGGTTGAAAAAACGATCTTCTCTTCCAAACATCTCAGATGGCTTCAGGATGATGGCATCTGGAAATTCATCCCTCACAGCTTTCTCTCCAACCGCCTTGCCAACCCATGATACAACATAACCAGTTATTTACAGGGAAGGTCCAGTGAAAAATGTGATTTACACAATCTTCCCCTTACCCTGGATTCAAAGATCAGGCAGTACATGGCTAGAGTCCAAATACAGCTTCTATAACGGACCTCATGCTACAATGCTAATGTTGCTAACAGTCACCTAAATGGTTTAACTAGTTCAAACTGCATTTAGCGCTTCATTAAGGTGGCACAGACTTGTGGACGCAGTATGACTTATTGTGAGCCATAAAAAGTATTAAAAAGGTTAAAGCTGCATCCAGTATTTTCTGGCACGAGGATCTGCACTACTTATACACTCAATGTGTCTACATCACAAGTCTGGGCCATGTTAATGAAGACATGGACATAGACTTTGAACAGATTAAGAGAGATTTTGGGGGTGTATATGGAATTTACTAAAGTAAACATTGATTTATAGTGTTTGTTAGTAACATTAGGCTCATAGCTCAATTCCTAAACTCAAGAATTTGCACTTCAAACAAGTCTAACATTTGAGGTAAGCTGAGCTACTGCATAAATATAAATGCAAATGCAAAGTACGAAGTAACATATTGATTTAAGATTTTTATAACATTGCTTTTTAGAGTGTTCTTTGATCTCCAATCAGATATTACAAATTCTGAAACAGCTTGATGCTTATGTTAATATAGAGTGAGTGTACCTTATTTCTCAGGTATTTTGAAGGGCTGCGGATGTCTGCATTAAGATGGGACATGTGGACAAACTTTGTGATCCCAGCCTCACGTGTGGCCTTCGCAATATTCTGAGGGATGGTGACGAACACATCTTCGTACTTAAAGTTCCTGCAAAAAGACATCGCATCAAATAGCAACTTTTAAAGACTCAAATATATATTTTTTATACTAATTCCATAAACAAGGGTTTTGAATTTCCACGTACTTGGTCTCCCACTCTCTTCCTACCAGATTGATCACCACATTGGAGTGAGAAATTGCTCTTTTGATGGATTCCTTATCCCTGGGGTCCCATTCCTGAAACAAATCACAAAAAAAGTAAAACACCCTGCCACCAATTGGGGGTACAATACAAGTGGTCACAAAAGCGAAAGTTTTAAAGCGAAAAGGACAATACCATGAAGATGATCTGGCCAAGGTCACCCATGGGTCTGAGGTACATAAGATCATACTGGTCGCACCGGTAAGGGATCACTATCTGTGAGCCCATTCGCCCTGAAACAGCAAAACAACACTCATCATACAACATACCTATTGAAGTACTATACAATTCTCACTATTTGAAAATATATAAAGCAGAGTAACTTATGGGTTACTGTCACAACAAACCTGCATCACCATACAGAGCTTTTGAGGAATTAAATAAAAATATGGTTGTTTTTGGGGCCCAACAGAACTACAAACGATTGCAACAGTTTTGCTAAATGTCAGTTACTTATAGTTCCTACTAGGGTTGAATACTGGCAGCACTTTCCTTCGGCACAAGTTTGACTTGCTGCTTTCCGTTGCTTAGTCAATTTAGCCCTTTTCTGCACATCATCGGGTGAGCAAAGATGGCAAAAACAGTGCTGACATAATGACTGTAACATCACAATCACAAGCCGTTCTCTAAGAAACTTCATATTCTTAATTGCTTTACGTACAAGTACTAAACATTGCACTTTGCTGCCAAATTTTAGCTGAATATAAATATTCAAGATAGTGAGTGTCATTTTAATCATATACACAGTACACAATGAAATGAAGGACCATGCAATCAATTAAAGGTACAATTACAGAGATAACATATAATGTGGCTGAAAGGAGCTGTAAGAGTAGTAGTGTGAGTGAGTACAGTATTATATTGTATTCTAGCAGCAGAGTTATTAAGTATGCAAAAAAAAGCAAATACTGAGGTAGATATAATTGTGCAAAAATAGGAGGAAATCATTGTGCAAAATGTAAAGGCAAAATTTGCACAGTATATAGAGTGCATTTACAGAGGCAGTTGATGTAGTTGTAGATGCTACAAATGTTAATGTTAAAACATATGCCCAAACATCAGCTTAACCAGAGGCTCACCCAGTCGATTGACCACATATCGGCCAAGGTAGCCAGTGGCCCCGAATACAGTGGCTGCTACTCCGCTGGATGAGGAGCGCCCCCCTTTGCCTTTCTGGATTACAGCATGGTGGATCTGTCTGTGCTGAATCGCAACAGGCCCCGCTGCCAGCACCACAGGTGAGCAGGCATCTGTATGAAATATGTAAACAAGATACTGATGAAATAAACTTGAGATCCAAACCCATTACAGAAAACCATAAGCTATTGTTTTATCAGATGTGACTTTTTAGGGTAGCTTTTGCTGGAGAACATAGTTCTGGACAGAGGTTTATATGCTTCATGTTTGTGACGGCACAAAATAAAACTTTTTTTTTTTTTTTTTAAATTCTCCTCTGCACTGTTCCAGAGCATTCTTTTTTTTTTTAAAAAAAAAAACCTAGTAAAACTAAGGAGGGCCCTATGATGTGATGGAGACAGAAGTTTGTTGTTGAAGCACTTAAGACAACTGAAACCTGTCAATCAAGAATCAAAACTAGCCACCTAGCTGCACCTTGTCTATCTCTGTACTGTTTACAGCTTAGGTTCACTATTTAATAAGACCACTATTAGGCACTAAACATCTTTAGTTTTGAAAAATGTGTTTTTATGGGCCAAACCAATTCATAATTAAAGCTCTGTAAAATCAAAATTGTTTTACACGCAATATATAGAATCTTGACCTCAGAGCTGGTACCTGTGCTGCCCCTTCACCCTCCAGGGACCTATACATGTGAAAGGTCTGTCATGAGAAAAAGGCAAATATACTAAATGCAAATGAACCTCTAACCAATTAGAATTTCAATCACAGCGTGTTCTGATGAATCGAGGTCTTCATGTAATCCAATAAAGGTCTAATTTTTAACCATTAAAGATGTTGGTGAATATGTGCATGAATGGTTGGGCCTAAACTGAACTGCTACAGCCAGAATAAGGTGATATATTGCAATGTGTTGGTTTTGTGACATCACAAAAACTTTTAAAACGGGATGGGTTTTTTTCGCTTGTTTTCCATATAAAGAATCTTGAATCTTGAATATATGTTTAGGGGATCAACAGTATCATTTGAAATAATATCTCCAGACTTTAAGACTTCCAGGAAAGTGATATGGCCTTTTAATATCTAGAAAGGAATCACAACGGCTATATGTAGCAGTAAAATTGCAATACTCATATTTTGCCCTTAACGTACCGCACTAATCCTAAACTCAGAAAATGAGAAGCAGTGCAGAAACTAAAACCACGGACCAATCCGACAGCTAAAACGCAACAGCAACTTAGCAACTTGGCTAATTTAGCTGATTTAGCCAGCTGAAAAGCCTGAGACTGAGCAGATTGTGAGGGCAATCAATATATTGTCTGTGCATGTTATAACCAGCTGAGGAGATTGAAGTTAAATCAGAAACATAAACAGTGAGAGTTTCAGGGTAGAGGCTCAGACAGGGTCACACAGACAGTTAGAGGACGACCTTCTGCTCTAAATAACCCAAAATGCTGCCATTAACAGTCCATTCAGCGTGCTAAAGCTCTCTAGTTTTGGTGTGAACTCCATTACTCGTGTAAGAACCCGCGGTCGAGGTTTAATACTCACTCGAAATCCTGGGAAGGACGTTCACAGGACGGCTAAACAACACGACAGCCGCCATGACTTCGGCCTAAAGCAGCTACGGTGGCTGAGGAGGGTCAATCTACACTACATCCTCCTGAGAACCAAAGAAAAAAATTGTCGTACAATTTATTTTCTGAGATTTCCCAAATATTTTGGGACTAAAAAAACACACCTTACAATTTTAATTAATTTTATTGTATTTTTCATTTTCATTTGTCCACTGTAGAAGACAACAAGACGATTGACGTGTGAAAATAGAACTGAATTTAAAACATAAAAAAGTGGTCTTAACACAAAAACACTTTCAGTTTGATCAAAACAATACAAGTCTGTATCACTCTTCTGTTGTTTGTTGCTTGCAAGGACAATATTGAATTATAAGTCATAGAACATAAGCAGTTCTGTATTTCTTCTTCCTCTGGATATTTTAGCTGTGGTAATCCTGAAGCATGTTTTCTTTTTGGTTATAAAGAGGAACATCTTACATTTGGTGCTCCTCATGTATGTCTTGCCATTGCAGTCCTGGTCCGCAGCATGCAAACCCCTCACATGACACATCACTGGAAAGCCCAGGATGTCCTCTACAGAATACTATAGTGCTTGATGGGGTAACTCCAAATACTTAAGGAAGATACAGATGAAATAATGTCCACTATAAAGGACATAAATGAATGCGCCGGGTCTCAGGAGGAAATGCACAAAAGTTTTTGGACAACTGTTTTTCAGCGTTTGGGCACTTACTTCGAGTGAAGGACAATCTTAATGCTTCAGCAGAAGAAGACACCATGCTTCCATCTTTGTGTACCCAGTTTGTGGAAGAACCTTTTCTGTTCCAGCATGACTGTGTCCCAGTGCACAAAACAAGATCCATAAAACATGTTTGAATGAGTTC
>JBBPDD010322640.1:0-10422 GCA_037974585.1 Bathyaethiops greeni
CCAAATGTTCTCCCAAATCACTTTAATTTCATTTTGAACTCAGTTTAATACATTACCCTTAAAGAAAATGTAAATATTAAGCCAAGGTTTAAATACAGAAAAGTCAGGAACGAGAGAGAGACAGAGAGAGTAAGAGAGCGAGAGAGAGAGACAGAGAGAGTAAGAGAGCGAGAGAGAGAGACAGAGAGAAAGAGTAAGGGAAAGCAAGAGAGAGAGTAAAAGAGAGAAAAAGAGAGAGAGAAAGAGACAGAGACGATTCGCACGCTCCGGAAAAGTCCCGAACGAGTGAGAGAGGCACAGAGAGTCTGTGCGCAAAAGAGAGAACGACAGAGACAGGTTTAAAATGGGCGCGATCCGGAAAAGTCACGAACAAGAGAAACAGACAGACAGACAGACAGACAAACAGAGAGAGAGAGAGAGACAGACAGACAGAGAGAGAGAGAGAGAGTAAATCCGCGCTAAAATATCAAGGTGAAAGTCATCATAGCTTGCTTAGTATAGACCCAGCTCCCAACCCAACTTTGTGAATATATTAACGGGGATATTTTTTTTTTATCACCCGATAAGACTCTCACATTAACGCAGCACGTTAACGCATCATGAAGTGTCATGAAGTCGAGGGGGCGGGGAAGGGGCGCACAGTAACAGTAACAGAAGCGTTGAGAAGCAATGCTCCGTGGACAGGCAGGAGCAGCCCATAGTTTGAGAAACGCTGCGTTAGAGTCTTTCTGGGGGTAGTAGTTTTTTAAACTAAGCTACTAGTGTTTCACATGGAGCTTGGACATTGAAAAAATTGCAAAGTGTCTAAAGATACAGGGAGCCTAGATAAAGGAGCTCCACCCACTCAGCATTCAGCACCACCAGTATACTGATCACCGCCTGATCATCTGGAATCACCTGCTCCTGGTTCTTCACTGGTTCAGGACTTCAGTTAGATGGTCTTGAAATGAGAATCTTTGAAAGTCCTTCAGGAAGCTTGGAGAACTGTTCCTAAAGCCTACATTAAAATACCAGAAAGTCTGGCTCTTTGCATGCAAAATAAGTGCCTCCACTATCTGTTTATCACAGTGAGTTGCACTTCAAAATGTGAGTTGTAAATAAAATTAGGAGAAAAAGCCAGTTCACTTCCAGTAACAGAATATTTGGGGCCAAGAAAGTGACTGGAGTGCCTGCTTCTCAGTCAAAATAAAGACAATTATCATAATTATAAATAAAGTAATTAATCTTTCGGACTTAGAGTGTATTGGTACACTCTGATTTCGGTTCATATAAATGGTGTAAAACAGCCTGGAACCAGTGTTTGTTCTCCTACATGCTCTCCGTTTGCTGCTCGCGGCACGTCGCCGCTTTGACATGTTTAAATTACAGTAACTTTGGTTCTATGTGGCATAGGAACAAGAGCATCAACACAAACTAGGGGAACTTCTGTATAAGGAGTTTGTGTTGCTGTAAAAAGACAATTTAACATTTGTTGCGCGTGAACTTCCAGCATGGATCTGTGCATTTTCTTGGGAATGTCACCTAACATTCCATCCAAACACACATCACCCATATTTATCTGTGTTTTGCCAGTTCTGGCAAAGATATGGGCAAGATGACAGTATGGCATGGCCTAAGATTGCAGGGTGCACCACTGTTCACCACTGTCAGTCATACTGAAATGCAAAACGGCAAAAGAGACGACCAGAGGAACGGAATCAATGATAGTTGACGTACCCACAACAGTCACTACAGCTCTCTGACTGCCCTTCACCACGTTCACAGGGAAAGAGAACTCCATCTCTCTGGACAAGTTCTGCTTGTTCAGGGGAAACTCCAGAAACAGCGTTTTAGTGAAGGACTGCTCCATTCCCTCTGGCTGGAGAATAATCAGAACACACATAAACATAAACAACAACCAACCCGCTGAGTCAGAATGCACTGTGATATTTAATTCACTATTACTGACACATACTGTAACATAATCTACTTATACTTCTATATACAGTGATTTATAATCTACTAATAATGATGTATACAGTAATATTTTATCTACTAACACTAGGTACTGTAATATACACTCTACAAATACTGAAACATATTATAATTTACTAATACTGACACATACTGTAATATAAATCAAGTCAACGTGGCTTTTATTAAGACATAATTATTTGACTCGACATAATCTATTAACACTGCCATGCTACAAAGAAGATGTTTCTAGTAAAGTGGATGGTGAATGTTAATGTCCAAATCAGGCTTCTCAAGAGGCTTCGGATACATCCATCATAAATCTTTATTTTGTGGCTTTGGGTCTGTTAATGAAACTCAGTGATGTCTGTGTTTCATTATAATATTCAATACGTATGAGATATTCCTGTAGAGCATGTTACCTTGACCAGGACAGTCTGGTAGACAGAGTCAGAGGCGTACAAGGAGGAGGCACTGACGGAGATGGGAACTTGGCCCAACTCTGTGGCTTTAATGGGGAACAGCACTGTGGTGCTATTCTGACTCCATACAATAACTCTGCGTATGTCAGGCATGGACGAGTCCTCACCATTGGGGAACACAAAGTTAAACATACTGCTGTCTTTCACCATGACCACCACCTGGGAGAGAAACACACGTAAAAAGTAAAACCTGGGTCAACAACTCAGAAATACGCAATATATTATACAATATTGATATATACTTTAATATATACAAATACACAATATATATTTACATTTATGGCCTTTACCAGACACCTGTGTGTCTCCCTGTGGTTAAGGGTCTTGCTCAGTGACCCAGTGGTGTTATTTTGAAGTTTCGAACCCATGACCCATATAATCTACTTGTGCTGATATGTACAGTAATATATAATTTACTGATACTGATATCATAATACATAATCTACTAATATTGATACATATTGTTATAGATAATCTACTAATACTGATATATATACATACATACATATTGGGTACACAATGCCATCTCTGACATGCAGTCCTTGGTTTAACCAATTATTATAGAACCTTCATAAAGGGGGCGGTACCGTTGGCGCGAATCTAAACACGAGACCACAACAAGACGAGAGACATGTAGCAGAGAAGACAGACACACATCACATGTGAGGAGATCCTTCACTCTAGACACACAAACAGCACAGAGACCTGCACAACCTGCAAGTCTGTGTTAAAGTACAGTAACAGTACCAGCGTTCTGCGATTTAAACTGTTCCCACTCTCTGTTCTACACTTAAACTCATCAGAAATTCAATTTATTAGAATTCAAGGTTTCATTCTTTGTTTAGTTTAGTTTAATTGTGGTGATGACTGTTAATGTTACAAACAACTTTAATAAAAGTTGCTCAGTGTTGGATGCCTGTGTTCCTCCGGTGTGTGTGTGTGGTGTCATCAAACGATAGTTATTACAAATAGTACAAATACATCAGTGTTTCAAACTTCTTTATATGCAAATTTGTTACAAATGTATATGCAGCATTTCCACATGAAACTCTTTTCATATTTACTATATTACAATCTTGCACAGTCTGGTTCCTCTGATTCTCTTATTAACTGGTGTTTCAAAGTTACAGCACTTCACTGTTTTCTGCCAGTTAAAGTAGCCGGCCTCACATTAACACTTAAAAAAGGCCTTTCCTGCCTGTGGTTTCAGTCTGTCGTGCACCAACATAAATTAACTCCACATGCTTATATAATCATGATAAACATATGTGTGTGCTGGAATGTCCTTTAGAAAGTCTGAAACAATAAACCCTTCAGAAAAATGTGCCGTTTCTGCCCCCCTTCGTCCAGTGAGTAACAGTCTCAACGAACAGTAAAGGCTATTAAACTTGTTATTAACACTTTAAGACTATGTATTTATGGCATACACTCAAGTAAAAATACTAGTATTGTATTGAAAATGTAGTGAAAATACAAGAATATTGATAAAGAAAAGTAAAAATGTAACAGTAGTCTTATTGCTTCTTGATAAATGACTAAAAATGTCTAATTACTTAATGAATAATTACTGTCACTTCTAGTGAGCCAAAAGCGACAGAGGCAATTAAAAACTGGAGGAAGAAACCTCAGGAGGAACCAGTACTCAAAAGGGGAACCCTTCCTCCTCAGGTCTTTTACAAAATAAAGTAACAGTATATTTGCTTAACTTCTAGTAGTGTTTACTTACTAGTAAAAGTAGTAATGCATTGCTTGTAGTATAATCATTACTAACTACTAACATTTATTACTAGGGATGCACCGAATATTCGGCCAAAATGGCCGCTGAAAATGGCAAAAAATGCATTTTTGGTTTCAACCGATTTTTTTATGCAACCAAAACAGTGATGACGCAATCAACAACCACAACCTACAGCTCCAGACAGGATTAGAGTCAGCATGTCTGCCATGTGGCGCAATCCATATATCTAAGAAAGACGCACAGTTTGTAAAGCGAGCAATGCTGAAATTTCTAGAGGTGGTGCATCCACAAAGACTCTCTCAACGTCGGGATTCATTTATCATATAAAATCAAAACATCCCGATGGAGCCCAGAAGAGGCAAGACCCTTTGAGCCCCCACCCACTCCATCTGTGTTTCTGAAACGGAAAGAACATTTTCCAGAGATTCCAGTTAATATATGAGCTGCCAGTCTCTGTTCTAATATGCTATTTTGTTAAAGGCCTACAGAGAATGTTGTTTATCTTTCAGCACTTTTAAAGCACTTGTGTTAATGCACTCTGTGTTAATGCACTTCATTCAGAATATTAAAATGCACTTGAATTCACTGGTTTTATGTGAGAGGATCTTGCTTTTAGGCTATTCATTTGATATTGTGCATTGTTAGAATGCTAAATAATTATGTTCATAGTTTTGTAACAGATTCTTTGAACCATGAATATTAATTTATGGAACTGCAATGTTTGATTTTAGTGAGATAAGTACATACAGTCACAGCCATAAAGACAATATTACAAAACATTGGTATCACAGTTTTCGGCCAAGTGTTTCCTCATTTTTGGTTTTCGGTTTCGGACAAAAAAAATAATTTCGGTGCATCTGTATGTATTACTGCTATTTTGAAAGAGCTCCACCACTTCCCCTCACTCTAACAGGGACTTTCTATTGAACACAGAGTGTTTCTGCTGCTCCTGATAAAATATAAATGTTTCTGCTGTTCAGAAAAAAAGGAAACCAATTTATAAATGTGAACTCTCTGGATGGGGCCTGTTACAATATTCGGATCGTGATAAAACCTGAACGCCATGCAGTCACAAATAGCTTTGATTTTATATTTGATTTGATTATATTAATGTTTAAATATTTGAACCACAGCTGATTAACTGTGTTTAAAGGGAATGCTGCTGTTAAAAAGCTCCTTATTTGTTTAAACTGTTTGAAATGCTCAATATTATGAATTCGTTATCGAATTTTGCGTATAACAATGTGATTATTAGCAGAAGGCCCACCTCCAGGTCGAAGTCCATGTAGTTGAACAGGTTGACCTCCAGCAGCAGCAGCTCGCCTCGGATGATGAACGCAGGGAGATTCAGAGACAGGAAGAAGTTCTTGAACACCTTCAGCTGTGAATGACACCCAAGGTGGAAAATACTGTAGCTATTGTGCTCTATTGCTGTATTTAACCATCATGTTCTGTTCAAATTTACAAACACCATTTATGCTTAGGCTCAGTTTGACTCCAGAAATTAAAACCTTCAGAAAAAGCTTGAAATTAAAATTGCTACACAAATGTATGTGTTGATACTTTTTGTTTACAACCGAAACAGCACTTAAAAACACACATATGTCATATACTGTGTATGTGGATGGCACTAAAGGCCAACTTGACTTGAAGTCAAATATATGCACATTGACTAAATTACATCTCTCTATTTTTAATAGAATATATAGTAGCCCCCCAGTTTTACATGGATCAGCAGATTCAGTCTAACATGGATTTTCTGAGAACCGAACTGTATTACCACCACCAGTCCAGCGGTGGCAGTAATACACTGAAAAGTTGTCAACCGCCCTAAAAAGAAGAAGAAGAAGAAGCTGCTGCAGCATGTAGCATGACTGCTCCGTGTCTTGTCCTTGTGTTTTACTGTTTTAACCCCCCCGCTTATTTATCTCAGTTTATTTAGTATTAGTAAGCTGTGTCCTGTCTAAACATGTGGGTAGAGAGAGTTATTTCAACCTTTCTTTTGTGTACGAGTCTTTGTTATTGCTCACTGTATGCTGCTAATGCTAACAGCTAATGCTAATGCTTTTTTAAAGCAATAAAGTTTTCTGATTCTCATTATTTATTTACCTTTAGGTTTTCTTTAATGCTAATACATTAAACTGAGTTTAACATGAAATTAAAGTGTTCTGGGAGCAGATTTGGGGGCATATTTAGGGTTTACACTATAAAAAATAGGCATTTTTTTTACCAAAACACAACAATGCATTTTTTCACTACACATGGGTGCTCTACATGTCATTTTTCTGTAAAATAAGTACACTATGTGGGTGTTCATAACTAGTCTTAAAGCATCATGTTACCTCTGTAGGAGCACTAATTCCCAGGCCCAGGTTTTTAGACATGACGAAGGCAGTGGCGACCCAGGAGGTCAGGCTGTCTGGTACAGTCAGGGAAAGAGATGTGGTGGTAGTTTCACTGTAACACAAAATCACACGCTAATGAACAATGCTGATGCCATTCTGAATATCTGAGTGTCTGTATATTTATTTACATGAATAAGGTTCCTCCTTACATAAAATTCAAGCTTGGTTAAATATTTAATATTTTGTAGTGCACAAAGTGTATCAACAGGATGCAGTGCCCTCTAGTCAGCCTAATGACAATTACACCTTATTGTCTATGATAAAATGCCCCAGAAGAGGTGCCACTGCACACTGATGGGTGTTATTGTGTTCCGTACTTCATGCTGAGGTCCAGCCACAGCCACGTCTCAAGGAAGTTCCTGCGCTGCTGCGATGGTGGCTGTTTGTCCCCCAACAAGAACATTTGGTCTCCCTCCCCTGCTGTGGGAAACATGAGGGTTAGTGAGAAACAACCTATCTATGTATCTGTCTGTCTGTCTGTCTGTCTGTCTGTCTGTCTGTCTGTATATCTATCTAGTTGTCTATCTATCGACCCCACTGCTAAAGAAGATACAATGATATTAATGAAGTTCTTATTTTAGTACTAACAAAGTACTAATAATAGAGCTAAAACAAAATTAGAATGGTTAATTTCATGCACCTGCAAAAATGCCTGCAATTTACTGAAAACACTGATTTCAAACATTTCAAAAAGTGGTGTAGTGTAAACTGTTTTTTTTTTTACCAGACCAGAGCTGTATTAGTCTCTGATTAGTGCCGATGATGTTGATTTTTAGATTAGGCTGCTTTATCAATGTTCAGGCCAGAACCTCTCCATCAAAAACGCCTTATCTTATGAGTTATCTACAGTGTCTTAAATTTGCCATTTGGAATATTTTCTCTTTTAAATCACCCTAGCCATTAGACTTACGGAATTCAGGCCTCATGTTGTTGTTAACAGGGTAAAGTTTGGCATCCGTCAGGACAGTCACGCCACTCGTCTGGGGAGCAGCAAGAAAAGAGGCTTTAAACCTGCATGGGTAACTCCCCGTGCTTTATTTTCTACTATGCCTAGAAGAATGGAAAGATGAGACAAATATGTGATCAGATAAAGCCTTTTCATGCTACCATGAACACTGAATTGGGGTCCCTCATCATACTGTCCAGGAAGGGCTGGGAAACGTCTCTACTGAACTTCGTCAGCTCCTCTATCACCTGCAAAAGAGACAAGACTATTCTTCAACAGGAAGGACTATACACTGGCTTGTCCTGATAGTTCACTAATTGTACACTGGTAAGGAAAAAATACTCAAAATTTTTGGACAAAAAAATCCACTGTGAGCTCAATGTATCAAGTCCAAAGGTTTGGGGACAACCTTACTGGCAAATCAACCTCACTGGCAAATCAACCTCACTGGCAAATTAATGATTAATTTTCCCTGTAACCTTTTGAATTAAGTGAGAATTCAAGGCAAATGTCCACTTTACCCCATTACTCTTTATTAGAACTATTAGAGCACTGCTAACTCTCAGTGTGTGAAATAAAATGAGCTGCTAGTGAGCAATGAGAGGTGAACACTGGAGTAGTAAGAACCCACTGCTGGGTTCAACTGCAGCTTTCTTTATGTAAAAAAAATAAAGACATTTAATAGCATTTAAGAACAGTAAAAACATTTGTATATAAGCTGGCTTGCTCACCTATGAGGACAAATAAAAATGAAGTGCTGTAATGTTACTGTAATTTTAGTTTTTCATTAAAAAGACATTGTAGTTCAAGTGAACAGATGAAAAGACTTGAAAAATGGTTAAAAGCCATAAAAACTCCCCTTTGAAAAGGGGATTATAAATTCTTTATAACCAGGTTGTTAATGTGGTTGTTTACAGGTCATTAATAAGCAGTCATACATGGATGCAGGCTCACTATTTGATGATATCTGATGTTTAAATGGTATTAGGATGTTAATAAACACTCAAAGAAGCTGACAGTTTAACATTCTGCCTAAGAAAGAGACAAGCATGATTTGAGATTTTCCAAATTGTGAGCTTGCATCAGTGTATGAAATATGTTATAACTTGTTTATAATGTTATAACTTGCTTATTAATGATTTATAAACTATAATCAGGTTGCAAAATCAATTTTGCAACCTGATTATAATTCATTTGTAAACCCTTCATAAGGCTAGTCTTATTGCAAAGTGGTGGGAGGACTCTTTCAGCCCAAATATGAAATACTCTTTAATATGTCCAGCTAGTACAAAGTGACAAAGAAAATGTTCTTGCCCGTCTAATTTGTATTAAAAACATATTGAACCCTAAAGTATTTGATGTGATGTGAGTTTCATAGTACTGAATGAACAAAGACCTCACAAAAGTATTGTATGGCGTGAAAACCTGTTGGTCAAGTTTTTCTTCAAGCTCATTTTCTTTAACACTAAATCAATATGTGGGTGTGTGCTGGGCATTAGGTTTCATAGGTGTGCCAGAATGCTCTGTCATTGTCCAGTCTGGTCTATGAATGAAAGAATATGGGAACGCAGAGTAAATCTGAACACTTCAGGGATTGAATTCGTTTCAATGCTCGTCCCTTTGTGGCTAAAGATAAGCCGTAATGTGTTGGGATAATGACAAGAAGAAGAAAACGCTTCCATCTATTGACTCCACAACTGCTCAGAATCAGTATTGTTTATCATGAAATGGTGCATTATGTGAATACCTTGCTCTCTGTGATGTCATTGGTCCTGTCTAAGTTCAGGCTCGCCTTGTCCACCACCAGCATTCCCACCAGTGACCCAGGCTCTGCCACAGAGACGGTCAGAGAAATGGCATCTGCTGGTTCTGCCGTCTCTGTCACCCAGCTCAGAGACACCTGCCATTCAGAAAAATAATAATGAAATGATCATTATCAAATTATAAATTCAAAAATTCAATTGACAGTTAATGATCACAAGTTCAAATGTTCACACTGAGTCAAACATTTCAAAAAATTTAATCAAATGACCCATATGGGAGGGTAGTTAGAAAACAAAACTGAAGAGAAAAATCATCAAAGCATTTCTAGAGTTTGCAAGAAAGGCTCAGACTGTCCCATCCAAAATGAGAGGGTTTTGGCCAACATTTAGAAATGCTACGTAAGGCACAAATGTAACACCGCCCATTCCTTAACAAATTTGGTGATGCCTTGTCCTCTGCAATGAATAAAGCATATAAACTGCCCACTGCATCACTTGGTAAAAGGGTAAATGCGGACCACCATTGGGACCTCAGGTCCGAACGGTTTCCAATCACTGTGCCAAAATGTCCTCGACTGGTTTGGCTGCTTTTGATTCCCCACATGTTCCTCCTCTGTTTTGTAGACTAGAGACTCTCTTCCAACAAAATCTACCTCTACTTCCTCTTAACTGCACCAACTCTGTTAGCCACAGATGACCAAAAGTTAATTGAGGTATGTAACATTTCTGGAAGGCAGCGAGTCCAACCACTAAGGCAAAGCAACACATGACTGCAAAAATGTTCTACAATGGCTAAGGGTCATTCCAGATTTGGAGGACATTTGGGCTTTAGAATTTTTGGAAAAGAAACATTATATTTTGCCAGTTTTTGTTATGTACACATGAGTACTAGGTTATAAACTATCAAAAACCTGATTGGCTCAGCTCAGGCATCAAAGACATTTTTTTTATTAAATGTTTTATTTATTGTTTGCTATAATTGGTACAACTCTGTTACCAACAACCAGGGAGCTGATAATGTATCATAATTTAAACAGGGTTGCAAATCCATTCTAATATTTGTCACGGCTGATGGCCGTGTGAGGCCACTGTTTTTGTTTTCCTTTTTCCCTGCCCTGTTCCGTTCTGTTTCTTG
>JBBPDD010322650.1:0-10421 GCA_037974585.1 Bathyaethiops greeni
GTGTCTCGTCTCGTCTCGTGGGAAAAGCGTCTCGTCACACCCCTAATATATACATATATATATATATATATATATATATATACATACATACATACATACATACATACATACACATATATATATATTAGTGCTGGGCTGTTAACAGCGCAGACGGGATTCTGTGCCGCAGACAGATTTGTAGTTTGCATAAGTCGAAGAATGGCCCTCTCAAAGGTTTTGTGGAGTGCATGCCTCAGTGGGTCAGAGCTGTTGTTGCAGTACGATGGGGACATGCACAATATTAGGAGGGTGGTTTTCATGGTATGGCTGACAGGTATCTCCACATATCCACATAGTAAAAATTGGTCTTTCCAAGTCAGTTGCTTAGAAGGCCTTTGTAGAAAGCCCTTGCTTATAGTTACTGACCAGCTGCAGAGGTCTGTAGCAATCTAACAGTAGTACAGACTAAAACAGATGCGAATCTATGGTGTATGTTGAGGTGGGGGGGGGTTGCATAGGCCGTTTGACGGTATACATTAGGTGCGATTCTTGTAATTCTTGACCACAGACCACAGTTTCCTGAGAAACCAAGAGTGCATTTTTATGCAGTTTATTTAACTGCATATTACTGAAAGTATTTGAGTTGCCCTTCTCTCCACGATCAAAAAAGTTTTGCAGTCCTTGAATTTGACACAAACCATGTTGATGACCTATGGCAGCCAAACTGTTTTGTTAATAGAAGTAATAGAAGTGTGTGTGCGTGTGTGTGTGCGTGTGTGTGCGCGCGCGCTGCAAAATATCATGTTTTATTTTTCATTTTGTGCACAAGGAGGAAGTTCAGAGCTTCAGAAAACATAGTCACAAAAGCTTACTTGTGGTTTCTACAGTGTACAGTCATGACTCCATGTTGGTGGAAAACTTAAAAGAAAGGTAAAAGAAATGTCACCTTTTCCAATGAATTACCTCAAAAACTACAAAGACCACAAAGATAACCACCTTTGTTGAAGCAAGACAATAATTGGGTAAATATCTTGTTATTATATTGTTACTGTTAAAAGCATAGTCTATCTCTTTTGCTGCTGTTGTGGAGTTCCCATTGCACTGTGTTCAAATTTAGTCAACAGTTTTGGGTGATGCTTATCAAAATAAAAGACCCGGAGCGTGAACAGAGAAAACAAAGAAAACAAGAACCAGAATAACCAACAAAAAAGCAGTGACATTTACCAGCCACTGACCAGAAGGTGACACTGCCCTTTGACGCAGCAGCAGTTTTTTCCGCGTGGAGCGTCTCAAGTGTTCTCGTGTTTTTCGTTTTGTTCTGCTTAAAGCCCTGTATTTTTATTACTGTTAATTGTCGCAATGCCAGTGCATGAATTACAGTCTATTCAAGATTAATGTTTGTATTTTACAACATTACTACCACTGCGGGAGTTTAGAGTAAACTATACAGTAAAAATATGGGTTTGCCTTTACATTTTCTTTCAAGGTGTCACGGTCACTGCGCCTTCTTCCCGTAGGCACCGTCCTCCCTGCCCTGAATATTAGTTTCCCCGTTCATTCTGCCTCCTCCGTGCCCAGTTCGCCTTTGTTCCCATCCCCTCAGTTCCTCCCTTCTTCCCTTTGTTGCTTTCTCCCTTTCTAGTCCTCATGTCGTGTTTGTACCACAGCCATCCTTATCAGTTTCACCTGTGTCTCGTTAATCACTGTTTCACCTGTTCCCCTTCCCCGTGCACTATTTAAAGCCCAGTCTGACCTCGAATGAGTTGTGTCTGTATTTGTTATTCCCTGGTGTAGTTTATGCTGTGATGTCTGAGTGGCTGATCCCTGCTTGTGCTAACCTTTTGTTTCTCTCTGTTCCCAGGCTTGTGCTTCATCTCTTTAAGTTCTGCCCTCTGCGCCCGGAGGAGCTCTAACGGCCCCGGTCTCTGTTTTATGCGCCAGCCCTGGTTTTTCCTTTTCTTTTTCCTTTGTTCTGTTTTGGGCCAGGAAGCACGAGTCCTGCTTTTCTTTCGGGTTTCGTTTTTTGGTTATCACGTTGTCCCCTCAGAGTCGGGGGGTTTCCTTTGTTAGTTGTGCTTTCACATATTAAAAACCATATCACCTGTTTCCCGCCAGCTTGGTGTTCTTGTCCCATCCCTTACCCACACCCCACTATTACACAAGGTAATGCATTAAGTTTTTAAAAAAGGCTTTTGGGATCATTTTGGGGCACATTTATTGTTTGCATGATAAATATGTATAGGCATTTATAGCCATTTTTACCACATCACAACACGTTTTTTCAATATATGTGGGTTATCTTGGAACGTAATACATATATTAACATATATGCATTTAGGTGTGTTCTATGTTTTTTATTAACAATAAAAAAGTAGGAAAATAAAAAGGTCCACACTGGCTAAACTAGGACTGTTCATATGGTAGCCAGTATTTTTTCTTTCCTGGCTGCTATTTATTTTTTTTATAGAAAGTAAATATATAATGGTAAAACTGATAAAGTAGATATCCTAAACTTTAATTCTTTCAGGAATTTACACTATGAGCAGGTCCAGACGTTTCCCAGCTCAACAAGGCAAAACAAAATGAAATTTGAGTGATGAAAAGATGGTGGTGTTGAAATCTTTCCCACTCGAACACTAGAACTCAGTTTATGAATCAGAAAACACAAATTGTGTTCTTATCACAACATACTCTTCATCACATCTCACACGTGACTGGACCCAGTCCCCAGAGCTTTAACAGATTTTCTGAAGTCAGACATAACTTCATAGATCCCTTCACACTGAGTAAACCTGGCAATCAAGAGGTGAGTATGTATTTTTTTTTAATAAAAAGCAGTGGAGTAAAAAATATGCAATTGGTCTTTCCAAGTCAGTTGCTTAGAAGGCCTTTGTAGAAAGCCCTTGCTTATAGTTACTAACCAGCTGCAGAGGTCTGTAGCAATCTAACAGTAGTACAGACTAAAACAGATGCGAATCTATGGTGTATGTTGAGGTGGGGGGGTTTGCATAGGCCGTTTGACGGTATACGTTAGGTGCGTTTCTTGTAATTCTTCACCACAGACCACAGTTTCCTGAGAAACCAAGGGTACATTTTTATGCAGTTTATTTAACTGCATATTATTGAAAGTATTTGAGTTGCCCTTCTCTCCACGATCAAAAAAGTTTTGCATTCCTTGAATTTCATTTGACACAAACCATGTTGATGACCTATGGCAGCCGAACTGTTTTGTTAATAGAAGTAATAGAACTGTGTGTGAGTGTGTGTGTGTGTGTGCGCATTGCAAAATATCATGTTTTATGTTTCTTTTTGTGCACATGCAGGAAGTTCAGAGCTTCACAAAACATAGTCACAAAAGCTTACTTGTGGTTTTCTACAGTGTACAGTCATATGACTCCATGTTGGAGGAAAACTTAAAAGAAAGGTAAAAGAAATGTCACCTTTTCTATAGAATTACCTCAAAAACTACAAAGACCACAAAGATTACCACCTTTGTTGAAGCAAGACAATAATTGAATAATTAAATGTTATGTTGTTACTGTTGAAAGCATAGTCTCTCTTTTACTGCTGTTGTGGAGTTTCCACTGCACTTTGTTCAAATTTAGTCACCAGTTTTGGATGATGCTTTTCGGATTTAAAAAATCCTCCACCACCTGTTTAACACAACTGTTTGAGGAGCTGTGTTGATCTTTGCACAAGACGCTGCATTACCCTGAGCAACACTGGCCTCTTGATGTTCCAGTAGCCCTTACACATACTGTTTATAAATGAATGGTATACATGTGACTGTTTATGAGACAATTAAACAATATATCTAAATGATCTCCTTTAACAAAATAAAATGCATAGTCCATCATTGGTTTATGTTTTGACTACTAAATCTACAGCCAGATGCGGTTGGTGTTTAGGGCTGTATAGTTAGCTATAGTAGTGAACTGAATGCAAGCTCAGTTTGAACCTTGGATAATAAAGAAGGATTAAAATGATGGGAAATGTGAATTGGTCTATTAAATATGTAAAATATGTTACATTTCTGAAAAAAGTTACAGCTCAGGTTTGGGGTACCCCAGTGAGCTGCTATTTCCAGAAGTGATTCAACTTGCTCACAGACCTTGAAACTTCCTTTAGTTGTGGTCATTACAGGTCTAGTTAAGCTATAATGCAGCTTCTCAGTCTTTTAACCCACAGCACTTTAGTCACCCTCTATGTGCATCATTCACTGTGGAAGATAGCAGCACCCTAACCACTAAGCTACCAGCTGCCCCAGATTGATACATGTTCAAAAGGCCACGTGTTCCATTTAATTCATTTTCAATGAAGGTTGAGACTTTCAGTGAGGGTTGAGGCTTTTCATCCTGGATGAGCCAAACGCACCTTGTTTACTTTTCTTAACCCTTTATTGCTTCTTATCTCTTGCTAGCTGCCTTAACCCCTGTCAAAACCCAAAAGGGTGAAATGTTGGTTTCTATCCCTTTTAAATGTTAAGTTGTCATGTTTCTTTATAGTATATTAACACTACAGTTACAGCTTTACATAGTGAAATGGTTTTACATCACATTTTAAATACATTTACAGTAAGATCTTTTACATTACCACACAAAACACACACACATGTGCATGCACACACAGAGATAAAGTGCAGCTTTTTCAGAAAAGATTTGGGTTTATTACATTTATTTTGTTGTCAAAATATTACAGAGAAAATATAGCATTTATAGCATATATCTTTAACAAAAAGCTAACCAAAGATCTGTAAATGAATTCAAGAAACAAATCTGCGGACATTGCGGACATTGGGCAAAAAGCAAAGAAGCACCCTGGACAGGCCAACAGTCCATCACAGGACTGACACACACAGACACATACCTAGGAGCAATTTAGCATCTCCAATTCTTATGTCTTTGGACAGAGGGAGGAAACCGGATTACCCACAAGCCAGACACAAGGATACACCAAGGACTCAAATTAAAGGGAAATTACATTTAAAAAACTTCTCAGCTGACTAACGTAAAACATTTCATTCCGAGTCAATTCGGACTATTTCTCTAAGTACATTTTGCTCAGACAGTAAAGAATTACTATACACTTTCACTTTCTGGTGGTGACATTTAGACAGTTATGTGAGAAATCGTGCTCCTCTGGCTGTGTTTGTGGCAACTGAACCGGGAGAAGTTTTTTGCAGACCAGCACACTCAGAAGTGTGTCGCAGACCACTCTCAGAGACCTCATAGAGAATACTACTGCATTTACATCCCAAAGAGACTGTGAATATGGCTCTGTTTTTATTAAGGAAAGTGTCACAAGGCTAGGCAAATAGAGGGCAACCAGTGTAATTGTGGCAACTGCAAGCACCCGCTTTCTTTGCTTTCTGTCACTGTCCGGGATGTGACATGGAGAAGGAGGGGCTTTAAACGTGAAAATGAACATGACAACCAATAATCCAAACGATGGTGCTATGAACATAGAATTTAAGAGCAAAGCAAAACTTGCAATTAAGAAAAGTACATATGTGGTGACAGAGATTGTTATTGAACAGACAGGGGAGAAAAGGTCGGCAATGTAGAGTGGGTGTCTCAGAGCTAAAATACTCTCTAGCGCCACCAGCAGGTGGAAATATATCCCACATAAGTCAGTCATAAGAAACAATTGCATTGTCCGATCACAACCCCTTGAGAGGCAGTACACATGGAAATTATTCATTATGAAAGGTGTACTAAATGCTAACTGAAGAGGAACATTTAGCAGGAGGAAGACAACGAAGACTGATGTTCGACCTCCGTTCTTCCGGCAAACATAAAGAGAATGGAGGGACCAAAACAGAGTTGGGATACCGACACATAGGGCAGCGATGAAGAAGAATGAGGAAGCAGTCTCAATGGCATTACGATCTACTGAAGTGTCGACATAATCATCCATGCTGATGCACTGTGTAATGACATTAAGAAAGAGACATTTAATGAGTAAGAATATAAGAGAGGAGTTATTTTACTATAGACTTCAGATTGAATAGCCTTGATGTACAATTTTATTTAAAATGGTGCATCCGTCAAATCGTGTTAGACATACAGTATATATGTGTGCATGCATGTATGTATTTATGCATGTATTGATTTTTATTTCTGATTATTGCTTTTGTAATTTGTGGGAGTGTGTCTGTGTACAATGCGTGTGTCACTAATGTATTACAAATACAGAAAATTTAAAAATAATACATATAAATAATTTATACTATGGAAATGATACACTACACAGCACTATTACTTTATTTTACAACTGCAACAATTAAAATAGTAATGTTAAGAGTGTGTGTGCATGTGTGACTCTGGATCATCACACCAGAAACTGAATCAGGAGTGAAGCTGTAGCACTTAACACAGTTTCATATTTTTTTATGAAGCTCACATTGTAATAGTTTGTAAAATAATAGCAACCTGTGCATTTTATACACACACACTGCTTCAATTTGTACACACCGTGAACAGAAAAAAGGGAAAGTTTACTAAATTCCTCCCCAGTTTATTCACTGCCAGTTTCAACCAGTTAGCTAGATCTCCCCATCACATCATGCTACAAACACTGAGAGGTTGATGGCTAAACCCCATTAATGTGTAAATAACAGTTAAGAATGTGCAGGAGCTGAAGCGCAGCTGAAGTCCTGACATTATTCTCTGGACATCTGTGGCCCTGATAATACATGAACAAAAGTCATCGCTGCTGTGAATCAGCATCTAATAAATTATGGCAGGGCATTCTGAACATGCTGCAAGTGATGAACAAGTATGTTTAGCTTAATAAAGTACTGCATATAGAAAATATATGGATCCTTGCAACCACATCTACATCCCTGGCTTAGTTTTATTTCCTATTTACTGTCTTTGATTTTTCCCATTAAATATACTTAACTGATTAGCTTGTGAATCAACATGGATTTTGTATCAATATTCACAATACACTATTCAGTATTCATTAAACTATTCAGACACAGCCAAAATGTAAATGTAAAGTCTTGGCTTTTCATGACCCATAAACATTTCTTTGACTATGTAAGCACCACTCTTCCACTCTTGCTCTGCATTTCTTAGGTTGGTATTTCAATTGTTTTGTGCTTATCAGTGAGCAATTCAATAATTTGAGCAATTTAATTTGAAGTATAATACTGTTAATGTGATAAGATGTCAAGCATGACCTCTGCAAACCAGGTACCTTAGAGTGAAGCCACTGAAACACAGCTTGGGTTGTTCCAGATGTTTTTGTAAAGCCGAGCCTGTTAAAAGAAAAGGTGGAAATGTTTACAGTGTTGGATACGTGACGTCTATCTGATTGATTGGGGTGGGGGTGCTGGAGCCTATCATGGCTGCTATGGGCGAAGGCAGGGAACACCCTGGACAGTCGCCAGTCTGTCGCAGGGCCACATACGGAGACAGACAATCATTCACACACACATTCACACCTAGGGGCAATTTAGGGTGCGCAGTTGGCCTATTCCCAACGCACGGATGTTTTTGGTGGTGGGACAAAGCCAGAGTCCTCAGACAAAACCCACACGGTCACGGAGAGTACATGCAATCTCCACACAGTAAGACTGTGAGGCAGCAGTGCTTATATATAAAAATATATATATATTTCCTATCAAATCTTTTAGAGTTAAAATGCAATTGAGTGCATTGGCCTACTGAAGGAGAAACATATGTCATAAATGCCAATAGCACTGCCCTATCCAGTAAGATATTTGGCTTAAAAAAAAAAAGGCATATTCTACATGTTTTGTTATATAAATCATCAACAGCAGTCTTACCTGAAGCGCACCAAGAAACCAAGAGTGATGTGTATTGTTCTGTGATTGTTTTATGATGTGAGGTTTGGAGGATGGGGGATTTTTGTGGTTCTTTCAAGAAAAGGTCATGGAAAGAAAAATAACCCTCCACCCATCAAATTGGGTGAGTGTTTTTTGAGAGTTGGAAGACCAAAGCAGAAAATCTCAGGTACGTCAGTCACATTTTCAAGTTTGAACATACAAGTGTTCGGAATAAGATTTATAAACCTTTAATACTGAAAAACGTTCATTCATTCATCTTCTGTAACCGCCAGCACACCGCAGTACTGAAACACTGTCTTACAGATGCAACAACAAAACTAGATACTAGTCAGAGTCATAGTGCGAAATCTCTGCTAGTTAAGAAGCAAGAATAATTGAGGTAAAAAAAAGTATAAAACATTAAAAAAATTTATATTGTGTTGTAGATTGTAATATCTGTCTAAAAGCAGTGTCTTACAGTTGTTTAGCCAAAATCTTGTGAAATGGTGTTCAGTAACTATTTTATTTTCTAGAACTGGACCTGCACTTCTTCATATATAGCCCGTTAGGCCAGGCATTTGTTTATTTTGACATCATACGAAAATAGTGAATGTGACATCTCATGACAAATGGACCAATAGAAATGCTCCAAAATCATTTAGAATAAAAACAGATTATACTGAATGTTAAGAATCTTGATCTTGTTATATATAAATAAAAGAACTTTGTATAGTTCAGACAGTGAGTAACAAACACCGCAAAACCTCTGATATATCATACATAATTATATGATACTTGTATAATACATGTACCTGTCACGGTTCGGTCTTTTCTGTTTTTTGGTTCTGGTTTTTGGTTATGTTTTGGGTCTTTTATTTTGACTTTCTTGTCTGTTTAACGTCACATGTCTCGTTTCCACCTGCCTTGTGTTGTGTTCTCTGATTTCTGTCTGCATTTAAGTTCAGTTTGTTTAGCCCTTTGTCATGTGTCCATCACCTCATTGTGAGCTGTATCCTGTTTCCCGTTCCTGTTTCTAATTATTAACGTTCCTGTTATCTGGAGGCCCGTGTGCCGGCTCAAGTTCTTGTTTTGTTTTCTTTCAATGAAAGTATCACAAGCATGGATCCTCGCCTGACTGCCTGGTCTGTGTTCCGAGGGAGTTCAGGGTCGTGGGCTCGCACCCCCGACCCTGACAGTACCACAGAAAAAACGCTAGCATGTGCTTTCTCTGAGTCATACAAAAAGCCATTGCATCTTTCCAATCTGCAAATGCAACTTAACCCACTTGGAGAAGAATGCTAATTCTGTGTTTTGTTGGCTAGCATCATGCTGAGTGATGAGGGAGGACCATCCTAGCCATCCAGAAAGATCGAGACTACCCAAGCTTTCTTGGACCTCTGGCTACAAACGGCTGTGGCGTCACCAGGGAACAAGCTCTTAACCTCTTGATGATGGGACCGACGTTTAGATGGCTGTGCCTCTTTGGTTAATGCAACTTTTCTGAGTTAACTCAGCGCAAAGACACCAACACAAACTCTCTTCATTTGGTCCAAAGTTCTCCGTACTCATGGTCTCCTGATAATGAGACAGTATACCATAGTTTACAGTTAAGTTTACAAAACAGAATGAAAGACAACTTGTTGTTTAGTTAAGCTGAACTCCAACCACAAATACTTTCCAGATTTAAAAGCTGTAAAGTTGTTCATCTTTTCTCAATGTGATTGATTGGTTAAAACATTTATAGACTTATTTTGAGAATTTGGTATGTCTTTCTTTATCAGTGTTGGTCAGTAAACAGATGGGATTGTCTACTGAAGTACTGTAATGCGGCACAGTTTCAGGATGATCTGATTCAGGGATAAATGATCTCCTGGAGAATTGGAGCGAAAGTCTAAAACTTTTTCTCAAGTCAAGAGTGAGTCAGATGTGGCTTTGCTGTTTATTAAAGCATCAGCCTGTGGCTTGTGAGAGCTGTAATCAGAGAGCTCACTCCAGCGTTGTCTTCATACAACATCTCTTCTTTAATTCAACCAACTTATCTGTTCTCCCCCAATAAGTCCTAATCATATCTCCACCTTTCCCTGTTTTTTCAGTAATTAAAATATCAGTCATTACTAATTAATATGCAGTTGTATCTGGCCCCACCTGGCCACCAATATTTCACCAATATTGGGGATGTCCAGTGGAACAACTGCATATCAAAAGCTGTGAAATGAAGATTACATTTATGTCACATTTGTCTTCTTAGGTGGGCTGCACAATAGCTATAGAGGGGCAAAACGTGTCTAGATAAGAAATACAGTCCAGAGCAGCATACCACACTCCTATAGTATGCATATTACTTTTATGTGGAATGCATATTATGAATAAAGGTACGAATTCATTTTGACATATTTTTGTAAATGCGGTAGTGTGGTAGAACGCGCTATGGGATGCAGCCAGACTCACCAAGAGAACTAAGAGCTTCACAAAATTATACAGTGGTGACATCTGGTGTTCAAATATATGAAAATGCACCCAAAACCAAACTTTTCGGCTTACATTTACAGTACATAAGAGCAGGGTTCGAAATTAACTTTTTTGATCACCAGCCAAAGTGGCTGGTAACTTTCTGGAGTTACCAGCCAATCAGAATTTCCATTAGACA
>JBBPDD010322690.1:0-10418 GCA_037974585.1 Bathyaethiops greeni
GAAATGTTTGGATATATAATTTAAAAATAGTAGAATAATGACTATATATTTAGGGTGGCTTGGGATCATTTTGGGGGTGGGCTTCAGACCTTCTGCAGAATTCAAATGAGCCATTTTAATTTAGATGAATCTAGAATAATTCCAAGATTACAGTGAGATTAATCTAGATTTAAAAACTCTATTATTAATCTATGCCCACCACTAGTTTTTACCCTTTTTTCATAAACCTGGAAAGTTTGGCGCTCGGGGGAGATGCAGACAGGGGACACGTGCTGGTGCTGGTGAAACTACATCAGTGAGGATTCTGCTCTGCGCTCCCCTTCATGCATCTGGCAAATCTCTTCTCCCTTTCACACAAAGTGGATGAACTGTTGCTTCTCAGCCGGACCAACAGGGACTTTACACATTCTGCTACTCTTTGCTTCACTGAAACTTGGCTCAGTAAACGAACCCCAGATGCTGCCTTAAATCTGCTGGGCTTCCAACTTCACTGCGCAGACCGTGTAATGCAGCTCTCAGGGAAAACAAAAGGAGGTGAAATCTCTTTCTACATAAATGAAGGTTGGTGTACTGATGTCACAGTGTTACAGAAATTCTGCAGCCCAAACCTGGAAACCTTTTTCATCAACTGCAAACCGTTTTATTCACCGCAAGAGTTTTCTTCCTTCATCCTGGTCGGAGTTTATGTCATTGTGGGGGCCGTGAAGCCCACACACTGAGCTACCTCTGAGCGAGCAGGAAAAGCAGGCAGCCAAGAATCCATTCACCTGGCAGGTCTTCAGCTGGTAGGGTGCCCTCAGTCCTAAAGTCCGCGCTCTGTCTCCAGAGCCCTACCGACCACCCCACCCAGCCAGACAGCCTCCGTGAGGCTGGACGGGCCCCTCCTCGGGCCCCCTCGCCGACAGACAGGCAGCCCCCTCCAGGAGGCTGGGTAGGGCCCTCTAGCCCTAAACTAACCCCCTCCAGCCCCCTCCCACCCGCCCTTAGCCCACTACGTCCCCCCAAAAAACACAGCCCCTCAGCCTGGTCTACGGCTCTAGCTAGCCCCCCTAGAAACCCCACTAACCAGACCAGAGCAGGGGACACAGGACATACTGGGGTTTCCAGGCTAGCAGGGCTGATGCTAACAGGGCTGGTGCCTACAGGAGTGGGGCCTACAGGGCCAATGGGGTTAGAAGGAGCGGGGCCTACAAGAGTAGGGCCTACAGGATCAATAGGGCTATAAAAAGTGGGGCCTACAGGACCAACAGGGCTATAAGGACCGGGGCCTATGGAACCAACAGGGCTATAAGGAGTGGGGCCTACAGGAGCGGGGCAGACAGGAGCTACACCGGCTGCCGCTACAAACTCTGGAGCTACGACCTCAGGAGCTACGACCTCAGGAGCTTCACCAAAAATAGCCTCACCAAAAGTAGCCCCACCAAAAGTAGCCTCACCAATAGTAGCCTCACCAACAGCAGCCTCGCTACCAGGCCCGCTAACAGTAGCCTCCCTAACAAGAGCCTCGCAAACAGCAGCCTCACTAACAGCAGCCTTACTAACAGGCCCGCTAACCGTAGCCTCCATAACAGCAGCCTCGCTACCAGGCCCGCTAACAGTGGCCTCCCTAACAATAACCTCATAACCAGCAGCTTCGCTAACAGCAGCCTTACTAACAGGCCTGCTTACCGTAGCCTCCATAAAAGCAGCCTCGCTACCAGCAGCCTCGCTAACAGGCCCGCTAACAGTATCTTCGCCAACAGTGTCCTCGCTAACAGGCCCGCTAACAGGGCCAGGACACACTACAGGGTCGGGGAGAACTGAAGCTAGGCCTGCTGGAGCTACGCTAGCTGGCCCATTAACCGGGTCGGGACACGCTACAGGGTCGGGGAAAACTGAATCTAGGCCTGCTAGAACTACCCTAGCAGGCCCGCTAACCGGGCCGGGACATACTATAGGGTCTAAGCTCACAGGAGCTAAGCTAAAAGCAGCCGAGCTAAGCTGTGGACCCTTACTCGTGAGCTCTGGCGTGGGAGGGTGGCCAGCAGGAGCTGTCGGGCCCTGAAGGCGTCCCAGGAGTTCCAGGACGGCCCGTGTGAGGTGCTCCAGCTGGTCATGTTGGGCCTGTAGCTGCTGGTGGAGGGGAGCGCCCGGCCATTCTCTCCCCAGGCGTCTCTGTGTCGCACTGCGCCAACCTAGTTGTTCAGAACCAGATCAGAACCACCGCCTTCGTGGATTCGGGGGCGGCTGGTAACTTCATTGATCGCGCTTATACCTCCCAGTTGGGTCTCAAACTTGAGGTGTTATCCCAGCCAGTTAAAATAACAGCCGTTGACGGTTGACCCCTAGCCACCAGCCCTATTCATCACCGCACTGTGCCGATCACGATGTCCATTGACAATCACTGTGAGACCCTCACCTTCCTCGTCACTCAACTCTACTCACCTCCTCTCATCCTTGGGCTGCCCTGGTTAACCCTGCACGACCCGCACATCTCCTGGTCGCGCCTGAAAATTCTCCAATGGGGTCTGACCTGCAGTGAGCTCTGCAAACCGGCGCCAGATGGGACGTGTTCAGGGGAGTCCGAGGCCTCCGACGTCGACCTGGAGGCCATTCCCATCCCGTATTGTGACCTGGCAGGAGTATTCAGCAAACAAGAAGCCACCAAATTGTCACCTCATCGGCCCTACGATCTCGCAATCAAACTCCTGCCGGGCGCGGTACCACCCCGCGGCCACCTTTACTCCCTGACCCATGAAGAACAACACGCGATGGAGGATTACATCACAGAGGGGCTCCGTAATGGCACCATCCGCCCCTCAAAGTCTCCTGCAGCCGCGGGGTTCTTCTTCGTGAAGAAAAAAGATGGGGGCCTCCGTCCTTGTGTCGACTATCGGGGGCTTAACGACATCACTGCCAAAAACCGTCATCCACTCCCGCTCATCAATACTGCCCTGGACTCTCTGTCTGGTGCAAAAATATTTACCAAACTGGACTTACAGAGTGCTTACAACCACGTCCGCATCAGAGAGGGAGATGAGTGAAAGACAGCCTTCATAACCCCCACCGGCCACTACAAGACCTTAGTCATGCCGTTTGGATTGTGTAACTCACCCTCTGCATTCCAACAACTCATCTCCGACATCCTCCGTGACATGCTGGGTAGGTGGGTTTTGCCTACCTAGATGACATATTAATCTATTCTGACAATTCAGAGGAGCACACCCAACATGTCAGAGCAGTGTTGAAGAGGTTGCTGGCCCATCAACTGTTCTGTAAGCTGGAAAAATGTGCGTTCCACCAGCACTCCACTACCTTCCTTGGTTTCGTCATCTCCTCCCAGGGGATAGCCATGGATCAACCAGAAGCTGGAGGCTGTGCGATCGTGGCCCCTACCCACATCGCTTAAACAGCTGCAACATTTTCTGGGGTTCACCAACTTCTACCGGCGATTTATCTGGGGCTTCAGTTTGGTTGCGGCACCTCTTACTGCTCTAACCAAACCGAAGACCGGACCCTTCCACCTCTCCACTGAAGCCATCTCAGCCTTTCATCATCTCTGTCATCTGTTCACCACAGCACCAGTTCTCATTCATCCAGACCAGGAGCGACCATTCGTTGTGGAGGTGGACGCCTCCGATGTGGGCGTAGGAGCCGTCCTCTTGCAGTAAGGTCCAGACAGATCTACAACCCCAGGCAGGTGCTGTTTTTCGAACAGTTCCAGTTCAAGATCTCGTACTGCCCAGGTTCTAAGAACATCAAGGCCAACGCCCTCTCACGCCAGGTCCAGGCTGAGAGCACCCAGGCGGACCCCGCGCCTGTCCTGCCTGTGGACGTCATTGTCGCTCCTCTCTGGTGGGGGTTAGAAGAGAGGGTCCACCAGGAACAGGCCTTGGAGGCTCTTCCTCCCGAGACTCCAGCCGGCAGTGCCCTCCACTGTGCGCCAGGAGGTGCTTTTATGAGCCCACTCATCTGCCGTGGCTTGCCATCCAGGAGTGTTAAGGACTCTACACCCCCTCAGAGAAGTCTTCTGGTGGGCGTCCATGGAGATGGACGTTCGAGGTTTCGTCCAGGCCTGTCGCATGTGTGCTCGTGCCAAAACCTCCAACACGGCTGCAGTGGGTGACCTGCAGCCTCTACCCGTACCTCGTCGTCCCTGGTCTCACATAGGACTGGACTTCATCACGGGACTGCCAGAGTCTCATGGCAAGAACACCATACTCACCATTGTTGACAGGTTCTCAGGCTGTTCACCTGGTGGCCCTAGCCGGATTCCCCACAGCTAAGGAAACTGATCGGAGATTATGATCGAGCACGTAGTCCGTTTGCATGGGTTCCCCAAGGACATCGTCTCGGACAGTGGGCCCCAGTTCACGGCGTGGTTCTGGAAGGCCTTCTGCCGTCTGATCGAAGCCACCACTAGTCTGTCCTCCGGCTACCATCCACAGACTAACGGTCAAACGGAGCGGACCAACCAACAGCTGGAGCGCTTCCTTCACTGCTTCGTGGCTGATCGTCAGCGCTCCTGGGTGGATTACCTAGTTTGGGCTGAGCTCTCCCACAACCTGCTCAAGTCCTCTGCCTCCGGGCTCAGCCCATTTGTAGTATGCCATGGCTACCAACCCCCGATGTTTGACCATCAGGAGCCGGGGGTTGGTCCGCCAGTGCCGCCGACTGTGGACCCAAGCTCGGAACGCCATCAACCGGACCAATAGCCGCTACATCGCACAGCATTGTCGGCGGCACCCTCCGTGCCGGTTGTTCCACGTAGGTGACCACAATCTGCTTTGGATAATGAACTTCTTCTGAAGTTGATTGGCTGGAGTGGGAAGGACAGTAGATGCAGTTGGAGAAAAATGGAAGGAAATGTACATCTCAAGAGGGAGGGTTAGTGGCCACTGCCCTAAACTATGGGCAGTTAAAGTGGGGTAAAGTGTGGGTCTTAAGAAAGTTTTGTCAGATTTCTATATAGTATGGTAAACTATTGCAAACAAGGGAAGTAAAGAAAGTAAACCTTTGGCAGGCAGCGTGTACATAAACTTGTATTAAAACCCTTTCTATTCAGCCTCTCCAGATTCATTTGACACACACGGATGAATCCAGTTTACTCAGGCATCTTAAATAGACAGATATTTAGGCCAAGTTTGAGTGTGAAGGATTGCAGCCTTTTACAAACACCCCTACTTAATTATGGCAAAGGCATGTCACATCAGCGCTGAGGGTTTTTCATTTATGCCACGTTTGAAAGCAGAGAGAATGGCGTGCCTTTTTAGACAATGAGACAAAATGAGTTTTAAAGTGAGCCCTAGGAAATGAGAAGCAATGGGTCGGCTGTGGGGGCAAACAGCTGAGGGAGCATAAAGTAAAAAGGATGAAGTCAGCCATGGTGAGATGAAAAGCAATGGAAGTGTTCAAAGCTATCAACACACTTGTCCTATCAAAACAGGACAATGGCGAAGGAAAGTAAGAAGGAACAAAGAGGAACAAAGACATGAGCAATGAAATCAAGGTGCCTTTGAGTCATCAACGGTGGATCTACTGAACAGTGGAACCAACTGTTTAACAGAAAGTTCCAAGAACCAATTTCTTCGTTTTTTTCTGTCCTTACTGGCATCTGGTACATTAATCTAGAGATATGAATGGACACAAGTTCTGATAGACATCAGTCCAGGGGTCCTCAAGTACACATATTTAGAACTTTTGGTGCCTGCAAGAAATGTCTGACATGCATGCAGAATCTGGCAAAAAATGTATTAATTAATTTGTAATAAATCACGTTTAATTAGATTTCTTACTACGAAGTAGCATGGCCTTCTTGCTGTGTACATCTTCAGTAAAACTGTAGCATAAGTTGTAAACTTTAAGTTAGTTTGGTCACCACAAAGCCACAGGTTTGTTTAATGGTTTAGTATATTTTTTCCCCTCTAACAACACTATTGTCCATGTGAGGCAAAAAAAATCCCCCTATATACACGGCATTAACAATGTTTCTTGTATAGTCACTTTCACTCAAAAGCTTCTTTTAGCAGTTCTTTGTTTACTCAGGTGTGCTTCTTTGACTGCTCTGGAGAACAGTAAGAGACTGCCCTGCTGCTTGAGAAACCAAAGTCTCTGTCCTATTTGCAACGCTGTAAGTTTACTACAACACACACACTAACTGAGAAGGATATGAGTGTTTTAAAAAGGAACATCGCCTCTTTTAATACTTACAGAGCAAAATGTCCATTAAAAGTTACAAGCTGTCTAATTAAAAAGTGCTTGAATTCTTCTATACGGCAGAGAAATCTTATCTCTCACTCAGTATCAGGGAGGAGACTGCGGCGTCTCCAGGCCAGGACCAGCAGACTGAAGGACAGCTTCTTCCATCAGGCTGTCAGGAAGCTAAACTCTCTCCCAAGCTTTGCCCCCACTCCCTTCTTCTGCCCCACGATCTTCCTGAAATGGGACTCACACACACACACAAACACAGACACACACACCCCACCGACCGGCACCAGTCACTTTGTGTAGTATTAGTGCTCTGCTAACTACCTCTTACTACTACCCAATTAGTACTACCTTCAGTCTATCTCTAAAGATTTTGTCTGTAATAACTGTCACTTTACTATAATCTTGCTCTTTTTGCACCATATTTTTATAGATGATATGTATAATTGTATTTGTTTGTATTCTTAAAATTGCACCTTTTGTAATGTAATTTCAATTCTCTGTATGTCTGGTACGTATGGCAGATTTAACAATAAAGTAGACTTTGACTTTGACTTTGAGTATACTATGCAGTACTATTAATACTATGTAGCGCTTGGACAAGTATTGCCAATATCTTAGCTCATTCATCAAACTTTTCATGCCTTTGTACCAACTTCCAATCCTACATTTTTCAGAAAGGAGAACTTTCTACATAAATATTGGAATACTCATCTAATGCTCAAGTACTAGAATGATTCAGAGCATCTCTATATAATTCCAACATTGTCACCTTTAGAACATCTCAGCAGACAAGTTTGACATAGTAAGATGACTGAACACGCTGCATGTTCATTAACAAGTGCGTTAAAAACAAAAATATCACAATGCAAATGACTTGCTATATTTAATTTAGCTGCTGATCTACTCTGTGTGATTCATTATCCACATTCCATTCTGTATGGTTGTCGTACAACTTGTTGAGCTGCCGGTGCCCTTTGCTGCAGTTGTTTTTGACTGTGGGTCTTATAGATTCTGCTCATCTGTATTATTTGTTGAGTTTTTGACAGGGACCTTCACACCTGCATGCAATTTCACCTCATTAACATTTTAGGTGACAAGCCTGTCACAGCCCTAATCAACAGTTCATAAGTAAGGCTTATGGCCATATTAACATTTTAGAGTCAATACATTTGTTGTGTCTGAAATGGCTGTTTGTGTTCGGTGTGTATATTAGTGAGCATGTGTGTTTCTCAATCTGGCAGCCTGTGCCTCCAAGTTCCTCAGAACAAAATGATGTAGTGTGTAGGTGAACGTGTTGTTTATCTGAAAGTAAAGCCAAGCTCCGCGCTGATTCGAGACAAGCTGATGTGCCATTAGATCACATTCAGCTCTATTTTCCTCCACACCATTATATCTAGTTAAAGAGAAGATGCTGGAAATGATCTCTGAAAGGTCATTCAAAGTGTGCTGCTAATTAGGCCTGACTCCACACTTCCATGCAGACATTTGCTTGAAAGTGTTTTGTTTTAGCCCAATTAAAATGGTGGGATGAATCACAGATGCAGGTTGCAAGAGTGGTAGAGGAGCATAGAGGTTAAGAAAAGTGGAACATAGCATCCATGAACTTTGGGTAGCATGATAGGAGCAAATTGAACTCACTCATATTTAGCAGACCAAACATTCTATACAAGAATACCATTAGCAGTCAAAAATCTTCTAATGCTTTATAAGAACAGCATTTTCGTATGTTTTTTGTCTATAGACAATATACAAGCAATAACCTTTTGGAATCCAACATCACAACATAAATCACCAACAACATTAACAGCATTCTATAAGACATTACTAAAAACTGTGGTTGACTTCCTTCATCTGTTATGTATTTATGCGTCAGACACCGTTAGAGAACAGAAGTAGCGACATCAGATTCACTCACTGAACTAAATCTCAATGTAAATGGATATTCTTGTTGCATATTTCATTCAATCAACCAGACAGTTTGAAGGAATTGAAATTCAAATGAACCTCTCCTCACTATTACAACTAACAGGCTATTACAAAAAACAGGCTTCTTAAAACTCCCCCTTCCAGAACTTGGCCGTGAACTGGGGGCCTCTGTCCGAGACGATGTCCCTGGGGAACCCATGCAATCGGACTACGTGCTCCAGCACGAGGTTGGTGGTTTCCTTGGCTGAGGGGAGTCCGGATAGGCCTACCAGGTGCACGGCTTTGGAGAAGTGGTCCACAAAGGTGCAGATGGTGGTTTTCCCACGAGACTCAGGGAGGCCGGTGACGAAGTTGAGGGCGATGTGGGACCAGGGTCGGTGTGGCACGGGGAGATATCTGAGCTCCTGGCTCGGGGGTGTGTACGGTTTTGTGCGAGCGCACACGGAGCATGCCCAGACGTATTCCTTTGCGTCCTTCGGATAGGCCTACCAGGTGCACGGTAAGCTTATCCGGGTGCACGGCTTTGGAGAAGTGGTCCACGAAGGTGCAGATGGTGGTTTTCGCATGAGACTCAGGGAGGCCAGTGACGAAGTCGAGGGCGATGTGGGACCAGGGTCGGTGTGGCATGGGGAGATATCTGAGCTCCTGGCTCGGGGGTGTGTTCGGTTTTGTGCGAGCGCACACAGAGCATGCCCAGATGTATTCCTTTGTGTCCTTCTTGATGCCCGGCCACCAAAAGGCCCGCTGTAGGAAGCGGATGATCCGAGTTATGCCAGGGTGGCCAGACAGGACAGAGTCATGCGCCCACTGAAGCGCCTCCGGGCGGACGGGAGGTGGAACGTAGAGACGGTCCGGTGGAGTCTCGGTGGGAGGCGGGTCCTGAGCGTGTGCCTGGCGGACCCTGTCTTAGGCACTGGCACTACAGTAAAGTTTGCTCTGTGAGGTGAGAGATTATGTCATCTTTCACCAGTCCTCCTCTCCCACTGTGTAAGCAGTTGCAGTCTCAGGTAATGCGAGTCCTGGTTGTTATCAAGGCAGCAAACACTAAAGAGATTGGAGCATTGGCTTAGTGACAGTCCTGGCTTAGGGTTAGGTTTAGGGTTAGCTGAAACAGAACATGGGATGGGATACATTAGGCAGTTTGTTAGTGAGTTCTTGAAGCTGATGAAGCAGTAAAATTGGGCAAGATTAAGTATGTGAGCAACTTTGACATGGGCCAATGTTAAGGTGACGCCAGGACAGAACAGAAACGACGGATAACCCAAACGCAGAGTGTAAGGAATGGGCAAGTGAATCTTGACTGGGAAAGGAAGAGTTATTTAGGCAGAAGGTCTGTTGGAGCCAGTTCTAATGGCAATGCTTTGTGGATGCGGTCTTCGAGTTCCCAGGGAAGCAGTGCCAGAAATCTCATAGCAGGCAAGACAGGGGAGTATTTCAACCCTGAGAGATAAGACAGGAAATTGAACTGTTCACAGAACACATCCCACTGAGGTTGTTGGATGGTCACTGCTACCCGGGAGCCAGACAACACTCTTCCAGAAGTGACTTGAGGATCAGCAGTTCACAATCCCCTACTCTAACACTGCTGAGAGGGAGTGAATTTTCTAGAGAAGAAAGAGCAAGGATGGAGTTTTTCTTCTGGACCTCCCTGGTACAGAAGAGGGCCAGTGCCCACATCAGATGCATCTTCCAGTCTCGGGATTGAGAGCAACCAAGAGCAGTGGTGAATATTTCATCTGGGACTACATTTTGCAAAGAAGATAAATGGCTTTTCGGGTGTCAGGGGTGATCTGGAATGGATGATTGGTAGGCTTCCCCAGATGAATCATCTGTTGGCAAAACCAAGAAACCTTTGCAGCTGCTTGATGGTCATGCGTAGAGGCCATGACATCACTGCTTCCTATTTCTTGTGACCACCCTGGGGCTAAATGACAAAAGCCAGGAACATGGTGGAGGGCAGGTGGAAAGAGCATTTCTCCAACTTATAGAATAGTCCCATTCTGCAGGGCTTCCAACACATTTTGTGGTCAATATTGAGATGGTCAATCCTCATGTCATAGTTGAGGTAAGGAGGGAGTTAGGCTGCTGTTTTTTGCTAAAGACCTCTGCCAGGTTGCGATAGTAAGGTGGAACAGCAAAGAGGTCAACTACTTTAGGGACCTCTGACTCCTGGGAGCTAACCCCAGCTTGGCAGGAGAACACCCATTGAGTACTCGGGTCAATGACATAAGGTTTTTCAACATGCCAATTTTAAAATACTAAAAATAAGAAAATCTTTTGCAACTGTTCAAACATTTAGATTG
>JBBPDD010322759.1:0-10412 GCA_037974585.1 Bathyaethiops greeni
TTGAAAGGAGGCTTTGAGAGATGTCAATGCGGAGCTGACTCCATCCTGCCGGACTTGTGTGTGTGTGTGTGTGTGTGTGTGTGGGTGGGCTTTGGCACACACCTCTTCCCGAGGTGGATTTTCTAAATGAACAATCGCACGTCACAACGCACGTCTGTGTCATAATCTGTGTAGGCTTCAACCCCCAGTGCATCAGTCAGACAAATAACCAGCACCGAATGTTATCGGATTTATACATTTGAAAAAATGTTAATCTGTGTATGAAAACAATGTAGGTGTCATCACTATATGTCATCACAAAAAAAATCTTATAGTGAAATCGACTTTTGCAGCATGATGAGGGGGATGCCAGCATTTATTCACTCACACACACGCACACACACACACATATATGAATGTGTATGTGTATATTTAAATGAGTTCTGTTCTGATTGGCTGTCTAGTGACTAGTTAAAAAAAAATCCAGGTTCAGTGTAAATGTGTTGGTTTTTTGATATTTCAAAAAGTCAATTCAAAATTGGCCTTTTTTATAGCCTTATGCTCATGAAATTAACTGGCAGCTTATGAGTGAAAGGCATGTTTTGAAACTATAACAGAGCTTTCACAGATGTCTTATCTCAAAAAAGCAAGTCATTCGTTTTTCTTTAACTGTTAAAACTTTTGTGGGTATTTTTTGAGACTCAACCCCAAAAAATGAGGGTTAAATGACAACATAGAATGAACATTTGTTTGAGTGTGTTTGAGTGTGTATGTCTTTTCAAACAATTCAACTCCCTTTGAGCTCCTTTGTTGTGTTTTCTGTTCTCTTTCAGGTTCACTCAGATGGAGTGTGATGGTCACCTTGCCCAGTGTTTGTCAGAGATGAACACAGATGTTGTTTGGTGATTCTGAGCTGCCAGTTTCTCAGAATCTGCTGTCGTTGTGATCTAGATCATGTCGACCAGGATTACACAGCTCTGCTTCTGCACGTCGCCTCAGGAGATAGAACGTGTAGTGCAGGTTAGACAATATGAAAAAAAAATTCAATATGTTAATATATTGATGACTTTTGCAAAAAAACCTGTAAAAATATTGTACTGTGGTGGACAAAGCTACATTGAAGTACATAAAAGATAAGATTCAAAACTTTCAAAATTATATATTTTTTACATTTTGAATTTTTTTTTCAAAATTGGAAATTTCAGAATTTCACATTTTCAGAATTTTAAAAACGGGTCCTGGTTTGGAAATGTACACATATTCAATAGAATAAATGGACCTTATTTCAGTATTTGCAGAATGTTTAGTATGTCATTGTCAAACGATTATCAGCATCATCCTTAATAAGATATATAGTGTACAATTGTATTTTGTCTTTAAGATATGGCCTAAGTTTTGTTTTAAGAAAGTTTTTTTTCTTAGGAGTCATTATTTTCCAGGTTTTCTTAAGACACTATATTTTCCTTTGTCAGAATTAAACCAATGCACATCCTTAATAAAAGCTACCTTAAAAAAAAAGTCTGTATATTTACCTATAAACTGTTTTTTGATTTTTGTATTTCAGATCCATGCCCAGAAATCAGTTCACAGCAGGTACAAAGTCATTAAAATCAACATTTACTGATTTACAGTTGTTTCGTTTGTTCAACTTAACTTCATGAGACCAAAAACTCACATCTCGCTCTCTTTTGCTCTCCTAATCCATTTTCGATACGCTCTCCCACTTTACACACTCAACTGTATCTTTAATTTAGAATAACTTCTAAAACAAACACCAGCTATAAAAGATTCCTGTAGCACATAGATGAAAGTAGAATTTTGCTTAGGAGTCTAAAAAGACAGCGTTAAACAGTTTGTGACATTTTTAGTATTTGTCAGGAGCCATTGTTTCATAATAACATTTTGTATTAAAAAAAAAAAAAAAAATACCACCGATATATCTGGAGAGGATCTTAGGTTTTATTGCAATTTTTTGCTTTCTGATTCTGTAACTGGAGTGAATCGGATGCTGATTTTAATATAAGGATGCTAAAACTTTTTTTGTTCCTTTCTCTTTGTAGAATAATTTACATATATTTACAGAAAAAAAGAAAAATCATGGTCCAAATAAACAATGGACTGCAAGACGGTTTTACATTTTACACAGATTCTGCATGTTGGCTGGAAAAAACGTAGTAGGAGTGTTTATAAGACAGTCCATCATTTGGTCCTTTAATGACATGTACTGTACTTTAGATCCTTTTAAAAACAGATGCTTGGAATAGCTGTGTGAATGGAGGTCTAAAATGGTTGTATCACTCTCATTCTGTAGGTTCAAGGTGCAGCATAGTTGGGAAATTTTTATACTGTAGTGTTAGTGGCATCATCCTCCTTTACCAATTGTAATTCTGGTTAATTCTTGTTAATGTCCCACCTTGTAAACTGTAAGCTTATATCTATGGAATAACAGGTGACTGCTAAAACTGTGAATTTCCCTCTGGGAGGAATAAAGTATATATCTATCTATCTATCTATCTAAAAGTACACTATACAGACAAAAGTATCTGGATGCCTGACGCTTCAAACACAGTCTTTAATATGGAGTTGTTCCCCCTTTGCAGCTATAACAGCTTCCAGTCTTCTCAGAAGGCTTTCAACAAGATTTTGGAGTTACTGTGGGAATTTTTGTCAATTCATTCTGTAGAGCATTTATGAGGTCAGGCACTGATGTTGGACAAGAAGGTCTGACAATCTCCGGTGTTGGATGGGGTTGAGGTCAGGTCCTTGTGCCACATCAAACTCATTCAACCACGTCTTTATGGAACTTGCTTTGTGTACTGGGGCACTATCATGTTGGAATAGAAAAACTGTGTCCACAAAGTTGGAAACATGGCGTTGTCCAAAATGTCTTGGTATACTGAAGGATTAAGATTGTCCTTCGCTAGAAGTAAGACGCCATCCCAAGCCCAGAAAAACGGGTGTCCCAATACTTTTGTCTATATTTGTGCACAGTGAAAAAATAATGCATTTGGTGTATTTTATTCACTTTTACATGACACACAATGAGATGTAACCAACACAACGTATATTTTGTCCATCTACTTTTGGTCAGTAATTGTGTTGATACATTTAAATCAAAAACGCATCACCTTTTCAATGTAGGTTTAAAAATATATAGCATTAGATTTAAACTGAATGACTGAAACTGTCCTTTTCATTTACCACGATGAAAGGATGCAAGTCAGAAACTCTGGCTTTCAAAAGGTTTGCCATTTGTAACTACGGGCCCAGTTTCTGTAAAATCTTTATAACTTGTATTTTTGCTAATTCCACAAACCCACAAAGACAACATGAGACACCTCCTAAACGTAGGAAGGACCTGGTACGATAAATCTTATAAGACCAATCATTCATGTTAGGCGGGAACATCAGCACACAGTGCTGGATTCTGGATCTATAGTTGGGTTCCCCTGGTCTAACATAAAAAATTGAGTGGAAGCTTTTTGCCAACATGTTTGGAAAATGGACTGAATGCTTTCTGGAACAATACACACGGGACACCTAGATTTATACTGTCTAATAGAACGGATCCTTTTTTTTCTGCCGCTTTACAACAATTCCCTGTTTTAAAGTCTAATATAGACTGATTAAAACAGGACAATCAGAGGATATATCACAAACCTCCATTAGAAGCACATAGTCTCCATTTGAACTATTCGGAACGTTTAGCTCACTTATGTCCAGCGGCTCCGTTTAGTCTGAAAATGCCATAGATCTTGTTCTGATTGGTCTAAATTTGGAAAATTTAGTACAGTTACAAATAGAACACATGGACCAAAGCAAATTTCACATCCGTAGTGCAGAACATTTGGACGAAATCAAATGTAACATTTCGGGTATGATCATTAATGGGTTCATTTTTTTATTTCTATTTATTAAAAATATTTACATGTTCCTCAAAAAGAAAAAAACTGCTTAGGCTTTAAAATGGTAAGTTATTGTGAGTCAACAAAGAAATTGTTGTACTGAAAGACTTTCAAAAGCTAGTAGTCTTCAAACTTTTAATGGGCAATGTGTGTATCTTTCTTAAAAGTGTTTTTCCTTCAAATAAAGCATCTTTATTTGAGTTCTATCAGCATCGAATCCTGCTGTCTCCTTATCTCCCTCCGTGTTGTGCCTGGTTATCTCCCACGCTGCCTTTTTGTAGTGAGCCGCATGCTAATCGCTGCACGCAGCACACACACACGCATACAGTGTTAATAAATCCCATTAGCCAGGCTCGTGTTTTTCACTTCAGGTCAGATTTCATCAAAGGGCCTCTGCAGCCTGAAGGCGTTCTTACTTTTCTCTCTCCAGGAAAAACAGAAAAGAAAAGAGTCTTTCAAAACTTCTTAGAAAATGAAAGCGGATAAGAATAAAAGGAGGGCGTCTGTGTAATTAAGAAAGAGGTCTTATCGTCACGATTGGTTAATTAATCAAGCTGCAATGTGATTGGTGGTTCGGGCTGTTTAAAGAGAGACCGTGTTTCTCAGATTTGCAGATTTTGAAGTCAGCTGAAAGACTCTTGTGCATAAATTGGTAAATTAAATCTTAAACTTTTTGCTTTTTAAAATCATAAAGCCCACAATTTCTGTGAGCTAGCCTTTGACGGAGTGGCATTAAACTAATGTGGTGAGGAAGGATGGCTGTATGTTAATTGGCTTAGTCCTGTTTGTGTGTGTGTTTGTGTATATATATATTAGGGATGGCCATGGCTTTTCAAAAATAAGGGCATTAACTCCAGGTGTTACGGTGTAATGCGCAAATAAGAGTGTGGCTGCGCGTTACGTTCTAATATGTAAATAAGCATTTGATTATTTTACATTACAATGCATTTGTGCTTTGCTGTGATGTGTAAGGGTGTTTGTGTGACATTCTAACATGTAAATAAGTGTCGGAGTTGTGTATAATCAGTTATAATTGAGTGTGTAAAATAATGCATAAATAAATGTTTAACTCTGAATGTTACTTTGTAATGCGTTTGACCAAGTCCTGATATGCAGAATATGTTTGAATAAGCATTTGAGTGTGTGTTGCATTGTAATGTGTAAATAACCATTTGATTCAGAGGTGTGTTGTGTTTGAGTGTCTATGTAGATCCGCAAAGAATGTAACGGCGCAGCTGACTGTGCGTGTTACTCTAAATGGACAGTGCGTATGGAAATGTGAAACTATACGTTTGTACAGTGTTAGTTATTCAGTAAATCAGCTGGCAGTGAGTTAATCATTCATCTGTTTTCTGTAACTGTTTACCTTCCTCGGGTTGTGGGTACCCGGAGCCTATCCTGGGGTCAGTGGGTGTGAGGCAGGGATTCACCCTGGGCTGGACACTAGCCCACCGCAGGGCACACACCCACACACATCATTCACTCACACAGTCAATTTAGAATCCCCAATTCAACTGCCATGCATGTCTTTGGACTGTGGGAAAAACCGGAGAACCTGGAGGAAACCCACGCCACCCACGAACATACGAACTCCCCACACACACACACACACACAAGACCAGGACCCACAAACCTGGAGGTGTGAGGCAACAGTGCTACCCACTGCTCCAACATGGGCTGTGAGTTAAATCACACACACCTAAAACGATAATCACTGATCACCCATGAGGTACAGATTAGCTCCTACTCCAGCTGTTTGAAATAAATGAAAGCTTAATCCTCTTTAAAAAAATCCAGATGTTTAAATAATATATGTTCAGATTTTTGGACATTTGAATAGAAAAATGCTTAAAATGTCCATCCCTAATGTATGTGTGTGACTTTTTTTTTTTGTCTTACGGTAAAATGTCACTATTTCCAGTTTTCTGTTTGTGGGTTCATATGAGATTCTGTCACTATAAATAAACAGGATTAACGTCCCATTATGCATAACACAGCTCATGAGTCTCCGTCGCTCCTCTCCCTCTCTCTCACCTTTCTCTCAACAGTTGAGTAATGAGAAATCATTATCCTTACTTTTTCTGGTTCCCAAAGCAAAGCATGGAGTGCCTTATTCAGACAGAACAGCACTATGTGTGAGTGTGTGTTTGTGTGTGCTCTCAGTTACACCCCACGCCGATTAGCCCCACATACTCTTCAAAATGACCCGTTTGAAAATGAACCCGAATTTGAAGGGAGAATTACATACAGAAAGGACTGTAGTGGATATTGGATCTTTGAGGCACTTCTTCCAAAAAAAAAAAAAAAAGAAGAAAAAAAAATCTTCAAAACAGCTGGAAATCTCTGCGGATGAGATCATGGTTATGACTTTAAAACGTGCCACTTTTGCATCAATAAACAATAAAAGGCATCAATAATTTTTTTGATTGGCTACCTACACTATAATACAAGATTCAACCTAATTTTTTCCCCCTTAAACGTTGTACATTCTCTTTTTTTGCTGGGAGGGCGCCGCCTCCTCGCTCAAGGTTCGATTAAAAACAGAAACAGTAGAAAAAGAAAAGTGCACATTAAATCGAGTTCTCAAGTAGAACCGTCATTTTTGTTTGCTTTTTTTTTTAGCTAGGGGCTGATGGAAAACATCTCCAAAAAATGACGAGTGCAGGCACAGAACGATGGAGCTGGGTTTCGTCCCAGGCGACAAACAAACAAACAAGGGCTTCAGAATCATTGAGGATGATGCTGAGTGGAAGGAAGACAATCAGTGGCTGAATGTTTTGTTTGTTTTTTGTTTTGGGAACCTTTTGTTTTGGGTGAAATTTATCCAGTCGAAAACTTCTTGAGCTTTGCCCCATGGTAACTTGAGATGTGTCTGAAAGACGTTTCCATAGCGACGCTGCCTATAGTCCCAGATACAGATTTGGAAGGAACAGGAGGGAAAGTCCAACTCTTCCTCCCTCCGTTAGAATGAAGCTCCTGCAGCCTCACCAGTCCTGTGGCCACAGGCGGAATGAATAGGAGCTCGTTTTGTTTATTTATTTATGTTTCTATTTACCACTCTCCTTCTCATATGGATTCCTCGGTGGAGAGCAGCAGAGGGTTAATGTACTCGAATCCTTCAAACTCAGACTGGTCTATTCTCTTAATCACATCCCTGAGGAGAGAACACAAGTAAGCACACGAGTTAGCATTTTCCCAATTCAATCAAGCAAGCAATCAATCAATCAATCAGTCACACCTGATCGATCTATGGAAGCCTGTTTTTAGTAGAACAATTAATTATGTAAAACATACATTGCAATTATGTCAAAAAATGATATATATGACTCAGATACTCTGTAACTGTTTCTGAGATACTGCATTATGCTCACAAGGGTCGTGGGTACCCGGAGCCGATCCTGGGGTCTATTGGACATTTTACATGTATGGCATTTAGCAGATGCTTTTATCCAAAGCAACTTCCATTCCCTAACTACGGGGAACAGCAGTGGTGGTGTACTGAGGGTATGATTCAAACCCATGACCTCTTGGCCAACCCACTAGGCCACCACTACCCATTCAGTGGCAAATTACTTGTAATTAGCAAAACAAGAAAATGTACATAACAATGAAATTCTACTATTAAAAATATGGTATGGCTTGAAAGTGAGAAATCTTCTACAGAATTCATGCACTCTTTTCAGTTGTTACTGGAAATTACAGTGACACATACCCAGTACCCTGTCTATGCTTTAATTGAACTCATTTCGGACTAAAAAGCTAAGTTTGATCAGTCAGTCTTGATTGGTAGGTTAATGTTACCATACACTTGGTGTTAATGGTTTCTCAAGTATTACTTCTGAAATCAAAGATACTAACAAGAAGTTTATCCCCCCTGCAGTAGATGCAATAACATTGTTGTTAGAATTTGACTGCATCCAGCTGCAGGAGGACTCCCAACTCATTTCAAAGGTTCTGGAGGGAGCCTGATCACTTCAGAAAACATAGTTTCACTGCTCTAGATCACAATGCTGTTTGTCCTCTAGTCGACACTGGGCATTGGGTATGGTGCTCTTGACACATGGCTGCTCCAGAACATCCTGTTCGCTTAATAATACTTTTCTTTGACGGTTATACAAGCCATGTGTGTGTGCAGCTGAACTGATTTTGGAGATGCTGTGGGAATTTATGCCCATTTATTAAGGGGCTGATGGTCTGGCTCACAATCACCATTCCAGTTCATCCCAAAGGTGTTGGATGGGGTTGAGATCAGGGCTCGGTGCAGACCAGTCAAGTCCTTTCATACCCAACTCATCCAACCATGTCTTTATGGACCTTGCTGAAATAAAAAAGAAACTTCTCCAATCTGTTGGAAGCATGCCGTTGTCCAAAACATCTAGGTAAGCTAAAGCATTCAGATTGTAAGTAAAGGATCAAGCCCCAACCCTGAAAAAGGTGTGTCCTAACATTTTTGTCCATATAATATAAACATGTGTGATCGTTTTAGTCAGATCTCAGTGCCTTTTATCTGTATGTATTTTAACAGTGTACAGGACAGGACCTGTTGTCCCCCTTAAAAATGGTGCACAAATAAGCACACAGCCAGAGCTTCACCAAGAGCAGAAGCCTGTTCCTCGTCTAAAGGGAACGGCCTGTTTAACCTCAGAGAAAGAATCCCCTGCTGCGAAAACACTACACCAGGACTGGATCCCATTATATACCACCTCAAACATACATACAAGAGGTCTGTTATCCAGACTGAGCTTGATGGGGTCTATCAAAATATTGTGTTTCTGCATGAGTTTGATTATTTTGATTAAAACATCTGATGCATTTTCTAACAAGTGACTTCTTAGGTAAAAATCCCAACAGTTAGTATTACAGTTAAAAATGAGTACATTGCATTTCCGTGAGAAAATACGAAGTGTGATAGCACAGTCGATATGGTAATTGTGGTTGTTGCTTGGTGGTTGCTATGGTGTTGCTAGGTGGTTACGATGGTTTCACAGGTGAGGGTTAATGTAAAAACATTGGTCAAAAAGACGGGGGTCCAATACTAGACCAAAGAGTACCCAAACTTTAGTCCTTTAGACAAATTGAGCATACAAACCCTCCTGACACGTCAAATAATCTCCCAGCCTTTTAACCATTTTCAAAGACCAATGAAATGAGCAGGTTTTGGACACTGTCCAAGAAGTTGTGTGTACCAAAACTTTTGCACAAACAGAAAGAGGCAACTTTAACATTGGTTTTATGTCCAAATAAGTTTGTGCAAAAATAAAATTGCTTACGGAAGAGTTTAAACCCAGAATACTAATTTTATCCAGAACGCATTTCCCACTGAACCACAGAGGGGTTTTAGCAACCCCCACTAAATTGCATATAAACAATGTGAAAACGAGTAGACTGAAGTGGGGTGACATAAAGGGGCAGAGAGGGCATTTTAAACTGCTCTAATGCAAACTGATCATTTCCTTATTAATAACCAAAGCTTCAGTTATGAATGTTTTTATTCATTAGATTACAGGCAGTGAGGGTTAAAAATAGGCCCAAAAATGGATAGGACAAATGGACGTGAACGTGCGAGACCCTGAAAGCAAAAAGGGTTGACTTACACTCTCAAATTAACACACCTTTGACTCACTGCGCTCCCGGGGTTCATCTCTCCTAACACCGTGACTGGAACCCGCAACCCTGACCCTCTCAGCGTGGCGCGTTAACTAGTAGACCAGGCCGAGGGGGGTTTAATGTCTGTAGCAAAATGCTGACCACCTTCTATCACTCTGTGTTGGAGAGCGTAGTGCTTTTTGCAGCTGTGTGCTGGGGAAGTGGGGTGAAGATAGCTGATGCCAACAGCCTGAACAAGCTGATTAAAAAGGCTGGTTCTGTACTTGGGGTCAGACTGGAGAACCTGGCGGAGGTGTATGAGAAGAGAATGCTATAAAAGCTTCTCAGTAACCCTTTTCACCCCATGCACGCCTCCATGATGTGTCAGCAGAGCACACAGCAATAGACTCCAAATGCAGGACCAAACGTCACAGGAAATCCTTCCTACCTGTGGCAATCAGACCATATAACTCTTCCTCATTTTGCAGGTGATCTTTCTCAGCATTAAAGTCATTTGGTTCTCACTCGGATCGAGCAATATTACTGTTATTTATTTACTCGTCTGTATGTTACTGAAGGTTTGTTTCACCCCCTCATCATATGCTGTTATCACTTTTTATTCATGGCACAAACACTAAGTCACTTTTAACAACCACATGCGCTAATAATCTGTTATTTTAGTATATCTGTTATAGTTATTTGTTACTTTGTTAGAGTTATTTTGTACTACTACTACTACTGTTCTTTTTTTAGCTTAGCTTTATCTTTATTCAGCTTGTTGCATTGAGCATTTTTAGGACATAATATATTCCCTCAGTATAAATAAAGTTCAGACAGCAGTGTGAACAACACAAAATTATTCTCGTGCATTTAACCCATTCACCAAGTGAAGCAGCGGGCAGTCAGGAACACAATGCCCGGGGAGCAGTGTGTGGGTACCTT
>JBBPDD010322798.1:0-10410 GCA_037974585.1 Bathyaethiops greeni
TCATGTACTACAGGGCCAAATATACATTCAGGATAATTAATCATGTTTTAGTAACAAATTTTGGGGAAACAAAACTGGAAATAACCTGTGAGGTTCTTCAATAAGATATTTTAAAAATATAGTAATTTCCTTGGAAATACATGGAGAAAACACGATGTTTAAAATATGCAACAATAATAATAATAAATGCCAGTGTATTTATTATATAGTGTCACCTTCAGGTCTCAATATTTTCAAATATCTGATATCTGATAATATCTGACTGGCATTTAGACCAATACTACTGACAGATCAAAATATTTTTATGCATGTTAGATGATTGCTTCTATCCATGAAGCCATAGTTGAATGTATAGACATGGAGTATGTTTATCTTTGGTAATGAAATTCTGATTTAAAAAAGAGTTAATTCTGGGCTTTTCCGCATTAAAATATATCAATGAATTGAGTATAGTATTACATTTAATACCAAAAAAAGAATTTTCCCTTGGAATCTCAGCAAGATAACTGTAACAATTCGTACTGGTTAATTTGGTGTGTAACATGATATGAGGATCATTTTCACTAAACACAGTTTGAGCAGTTGCTCTAGAAACTAAATTTTGTCGATGATATATTTTTTGCATCTTCAGAATGAAACACGGAAATAAGATGGATATTCATCAGGGATGAATACAGATGTGGTGGCAAATTACTACTCATTATAAACAACTACGCCATGTTTAGACCCTAATGTATGTGATGTTTCAAAGTCATTATACACGTAAGTTTGCAATACATTTTTGAATTCTGAAAACAGTGAGTGATTTCTAAGTACTTTCCAACACAGAAATCCTGGTATAAGCTACCAAGAGCAGCAGTTTTGATGTGACAACAACACTCTGAAAAGTGGGGCCGGATCCTGGTGGGGTCAGGCATATACACTGACCTCCATAATTATTGGCACCCCTTGTTAAGATGTGTTAAATCTTAACCAGGGATGCACAATGAGGAGGATGGTAAGAGAAATAAAAAGTTCTCCAAAGCTCACTGTTCAAGAATTGCAACAAATGGTAGTATCTTGGGGTCACAATGTCTCCAGAATAACCATCAGGTCGCTATCTACATGCCAGTGTAGCAGAGATGGGGACTCGAATCTAAGACTTGGACTCGAGTCACACTTAAGTCGCACAAAGACTTGTGACTTGACTTTAGACTTGCCCTCAATGATTTGAGACTTGACTCGGATTCTGGTGCTGTGACTCGTGAGTCATAACTCGTAAAAATTTTTCATTTCATGGAATTATTTATTTATATCCTGCACTCTTCCCAACAACCTGAAAACCGCTCACCTCGCCTGGGTGTCCCATTACTTTTGCCTGAGATGAATGGTTTTCAGCTAATAACGGTTTTCAAGCAGTCGTTGGAAAGGGGTCACCGAGCCCCATCTAACTGTGGAGTTATATATATTTTTGATATTTAATATTTAGATTTAAGATCATTTAAGGTAAATCCTCCATGTTGGTGAGGGTGCAGTCCTAAGCAACAGCCAACTGGAATCACGGGACGTAGTCAATTAGCATATCTTCTAAATGTTCACTCAAAGACTTGAGACTTGATTTGGACTCGAGCACAAAGACTTGAGATTTGATTTGGACTTGGTAAAATTGACTTGTGAACATCTCTGGCATATAGGAGCGTGTATATGTACTTATGAGTGTGCCTGTGCCTATATGTATGTATATGTGTACGCGGGTGTGTGTGGATGCGTGAGAAGCCACAACCTTGCCACCCCGACGCCCAAGTGAGACCGAGCAGCTCCAGATGCAGGTCAACAGACACCAGCTGCCAGCCCCAGGGGCTAGTAGACACCCCCCCCCCAAAACACCCAGGGGGGACTGGAGCCTCCGCATGTGGCCCTATCGATGTGCACTCATACATACAAGTTGGCCGAGGTCCCCTGTCCACTGCAGGATCCCGGTCACCCTCCTCTTTACCCAGCCATCCAGGAGCCAAGCTGTGCCAAGCTGCCCAACCGGGGGTGACACACCTGTTGAAACACGGACGACCCCACCGCAGATGAGACCCTGTCCGCAGGCGAGCTGTTCCCAGACACCAGGGCACAGACCCCGACCCCTGCCTGCACTGGCAGAGCCCGTGGCCATGAGTTTGATGATAAATTATTTAAATGCTTTTTAAAAAATACTGCAATGAGCATCCTTTTTGAGCACAAAGAATAACACATTTATTGCCTTTACAGAACACATAAATAAAAAATATAAGGTGCTGAATTAAAGCAGTCTGCATTAAACAAATATCTACACATGTGACATCTGTACATAGTCCCAGATCTTGGCAGTTTGCCTCAGCTTTTATGAAATTAGGCTTCTTTTGATTTGCCAATATATTAAATGCAGGCTAAAAAATAACCTGTGCAAAACAGTGTGGGGATACACTGAACCAAAAAGAGTAGACACACACATGTATCTCTTATTTCAGAACCTGGCTTTCAGCTTGTGTTCCTGAACTTTTTTCGTTGGTGGTGTCAACATCAATACCATAGACTGTTGTCTGGAGGAATGTGATCATGTTGCAAAGGGCATCATCATAACTTAAGCTGAAAACAAGTGCACCTTAAAAAGTTCAAAGGCTGCCAATGATGTGATTTCTTGGCAGGGGATGAGTTTCATGTCCATCAGGATGTAGTAAGCACTGAGGGTCTGCTTACGTGTTCCAGAGGCTGTGCTTTATAGGAATATACAATTATTACAATGCTTAATTATTTGATTCAAAACATGCCAACCCAATGTTTAGTAATCACTATACTTATCCTTGGTATCATACCCTTCTATCTCAACCACGTGCACTGCAAGAATGTTAACCATCTACCGCCCCCTACTGTCACCCAGTGTACAAGTTTTTTATATTCTTCCAAGACTGTGGTCCCTCCTGGTGTTGTCTGCAGGATCTGCTTCATCAACATGCAGATTTTATTCAGCATGTTACAGTGTAGACTTCTAACAATGCCTATCTGTAAGGTATATTTGGCAGCTGTAATTCTAGATATCACACATCATCATAATCACCACAGTGTGAATCAGGAAGTCAAACCAAACAATGTAAAAGATAAAAAACTGAAAAACACTCATCCCCCCTCATTCACTTTGGTGGTCTTGGTGATTTACTATCACTACTAATAATGGACAGAGAGGAAAAATATAATATAAATAAATATAAATCATAGTGTTGTAGGAAAATATTGCTCAATTTATTGATTCTCCACCAGAATATATGAAGGAATCAGTTCAGGGCTGATTCACTCCAATATATTTATTAAAATATGTAAGGAAATTTAGCTTAGTGGATTTATTCTCCACAAGAATATACCACAATATTCATTAATTGATTAGATAGTAGTCAATTATTAATTAATTAATCATTTGGGTTTTTCTATTATTAAGTATCAGCATGAACTGTTCATCCAGCAAACTAGTTCAGGTGGGATACAGTAGTTAACTTTATAAAGCTCTTCATAATTGCGCTGTTAAAAAGAGCTGTACTTAAATAGGGGACTTAGTTGGATCAATTTAATTATTATTATTTTTAATGAGAGTTTCGGAGCGTTACCGCAGTGGAAGAAAGGACAAAAAAAAGAATCACTGACAACATTTATTTACACGAGACAAACATAAAACACACAAACACAAAGTGGAATGAACATGAAAGATGATGGGATAATTGTATTGATAAGCTTACGGAAAGTTACCGAAAGTCCTGGAGCAACATTCATGAACATACAAATACAACCCAGTAATCAGAAATAATTTATTCAACGCATGATCAACCTTGCACCAAATTATCAAAATAGAGAAGAGATATACTTATTTCACTGGGTTGGAGTGAAGTTGGCTTTGTAGTTTCAGAGTTTATTTCAGAGAAGATTGGAGCTCTTAATGATGAAGTTTCAGATGATGTTGCATAGATGAATCTTGAAGAGTTTCAGGTGAAGCAGTGGAGCGGATGGCTGGACTCGTTCTGGTCTGGCTCAGCTTGAAATTACCTGTGGCTGAGGCCTATATGCCCGCAGAGCATGGGAGGAGGGGCTCCTGAGCCCCCACTGTTCACAGCTTGGCCAGTCACAAGGCCAGATTAGTCAAAGGGGGGTCTCGCTCCTGTGGGTTCAAGGAAGAAGCCACTTTATGACTTTTGTGAAATCCTTGTTGGTAGAAAAGTTTTGTAACTTTTGTACTGTTTATAATTTGGTGTGTCATTTTAGATTTGTTGTGATCTAGGGGTCACGTAGCTACTAAGAATGCCATATTTACAACAATGTTTCACAGTTTATGGCTTAATTTACAGAACACACTAATTTACACACACACATTCAATAAAACAAACTTCAAAATGTAACATCATGTTGTTACAATCCCCTTTAGTAATCAAAATTCTAAGTTTTCAGTTAAAAATCAGTGAAATTTCTTTGTTCCTTTGTGTCTGAGCACATGGCTGTCACATGACTTGCATGGATTTCTTTTAAGGAGCTGTCTGCATTTCTCCATGTAACACATTAATGGTATGTTTTAAAGTGACATGAATATGATAACTATTAACACCAATGACTGATTGACCAAACACAACTAGTTTTGGAATTATGAATGTTCTTAAATAACTCCATATCGTTTTGAAACAAAATAAGTTTAGAGACCTAATAATAGGAAGCAAGTAATGAGAAACAAGTAATTATTTTAACACAGAACTCCTAATTAAAACCAGTAATTCTTTTAACACAGATATCTTTCATGTGCTATGTGTGTTTGTGTGTGTGTTTCTGCAGGGGGTGGGGGGGTGGGAGTGTGTGTGCGTGGGCACGGTCTTCCAGAACAGTTACAAAACCTTTGAATGATCTGGTAGCAAAATCCCCCTTAACACGAGTATAATAATGTTTTCGGATAATAAAACTTGATCTACTCGGGCTGAAAATACAAATTAGGGCTCGTTGACAAGATCTCCTGGAGATCTACCGAACTGTGGAGTTTGAATGGGTGCCCTTGTGTGAAAACATCCAGAAAAAATATTTTTATTGCCACAAAATAGCAAATAAAGGTTACCACGTCATTGTGGTGAATTCCGCATAAAACTATGAGTTCGGGTCTCAAAAAAAATCACGTGTGACTGAATCCGCGACTCCTGGTCCGCATAAAACTGGGGGGTTACTGTATATGTGCTTTTCCCCTGACACTAGCATTATCACGCAAAATTATACATTTTACTCAACAGAATGTGCTATTGATCAAGCATTATCTTTATGGCAGTTAAAATCGAGCTGTGAGTATGTGATCCGTGCAAGTTTTTAGCTTGTAGCACCACACTTTGAGGCGTGCATCTTGTGTTCAACCATTGTGCTGTTTAACTCAAAAGGGATAATTGGCACACATCAGAGTAGATATCAGCAGTGAAGCTAATCACTGGTACATATTTTATCACTTGTGATACATGTCTGCATACTTTCTTGTACAGGTTGGGTAGAGTGGTCTCAGGCAGAGGAAGTTGCTTCCACACTATCCCTGGGGAGTTTCTCCTGTCTTTGCAATGCTCCCAGCAAAGTTAACTGTTTTGAACACTCACCTGGTTTGTTTAGTTGGAACTCCTTGTTGGAACTCCTTATATTCTTTGGCATGCTGCTTCTGGAGATGATCCATGATGGCGGCATGCTAGTACGCAGCGGCCACTCCAGGTCTAACAAATTGGTGTATCTGAACAGCTGGTATGCATGTTTATGACCACAGACCCTGCTCCAGATAAGAGATGAACTGCTGCTACTTCTCCGAAATCTCGATGTGCTGCGCAAACCTCAGACCGCGGCGCTGCCTGATGTCGGTGGCTGGGGAAAGAGACGCCGCAAGCGGTGTGCGAGAAAGCGGAAGAGGGGCAAGCAAGGAGGGGTCCACAACAGGCTAAAGGCAAAGGCTAGCCGGCCAGCAATACCATCGATTTCCCTTGCCAATGTTTGCTCCCTAGACAATAAACTGGACCACATCCGATTCCAGCAAACCACCCAGTGTGAGTTCAGACACTGTTGTGCTTACGTTTTTACAGAGACATGGCTCAACGACAGCGTTCCAGAGACAGTTATGGCTATTAGCAGCAGGCTTTTGTTCCAAAGCGACCATGAGGCTCATCTTAGCCACAAAGCAAGGGGAGGGGGGCTTTGTGTTTACATCAACATGGACTGGTGCGTAAACGCTGTGCTGATCTGGAGCTACTGCTCGCCGCTGCTGGAGTTTATGTCTGTTAGATGTAGACCATTTTATTTACAGAGAGAATTCACCACCGTGCTCATAGTCCCAGTGTACATTCCACCCAGCACTAACACAAACAACGTGCTACCAGAACTGTACAGAGTCATCAGCCAGCTCCAAAACTCATACAGTGATGGACGGATCATAATCGCTGGTGATATGAACCACGCAAACCTCAAGTCAGTTCTCCCGAAATTCTACCATCACGTGGACTTTCCAACTAGGGCTGTGAACACGCTGGACTGTATTACGCAAACATCCCCGGCACATTCCGTGCTGAGCCCCGTTCCCACCTCGGATTCTCCAATCATGTCCATCATCCAGAAGTGCCAGGCCCATCCAGAAGCAAACAAAGATCTGGCCCCCAGGAGCCATCTCTGCTCTTCAGGACTGTTTCGAGCACACTGACTGGAACATGTTCATGGAGGCTGCAATCTACAGGGGCTCTACCAACCTGGAGGAGTACACAGTGTCTGTCACTGGCTACATCAGCAAGTGCTGATGATGTCACCTGCAAGCTGCTGATGCGTAATGAAGTTTGAGCGTTCTGTACATAATTTCCGCAGGAACACAAACATAGAAACACTTTAAAATGTAATCATATAGATTTGTCCCATAGATTGTCTGCTGGCACGCCACATGCTAAGCAGTGAAGAGGGCCTTATGCCAGGACCCCTTGCCCGTACCTCTGCCTACTTCCAGAATACTAATTGGATCCCTTCCTCACTGCCCCTCAATTAATGACGTAAGAGGGCTGCACAATACTGTGAAAAAGACCATTAAAAGACCCCAGGCTACAATCCAGCCCCACCTATTAAATTGGCGGCCCGATGAGGGAAACTTATTTGCAATCAGCTTGGACTTCACCCTTTGACAGTCCTCCTTCCTGTCCCTATTAGAAGCCCCTTGCTGGAGCCAGAATGGGTTTGAATGTGGCTTGCTGTAGATCTGACCAGCTGTCAGAGGTGGAGGCACAGCATCCACTACCTTTGAAATAAGTGCTGTAGGTGGCTGTGGTGCTTGAAGGGACTTGAAGTACCGCACCTACTGGTTGTTCCGCATCAGGGGCAGCAGGATAGACAATATTTACAAACCAGCCTTCTCAACCAACTTTATGGATGTCCCCTCTTGCTTCAGGCCTTAACTCCTCTGGATCTCTGTTCTCAGTTCAGATTATTGTACCTGTCGAGCCGGTATACAAGCTGTCCGTTTTTGAACCCAGCATCATTCACCTGCTCATTATGGCTCCGGTTCCATCTATATACCACCTCCTCACATCTGTGTCTAACATGTTCCCAAGTCATCTGTGGACTCGGTATCAAGAACAACCCCCTGAACAGCTCTCTCAGTCCCCAACACGAAATCAGTTGGCAATCTTGGGTGATAACCAAACATTAGATAATATGGTGTATGCCCTGTAGTTGGATGGGGTGTGGTGTTATAGGCAAAGGTCAGCTGAGGTAAATGGTATGTCCACTGTTGTTTTTCTTCCAATGGTAAGGTGAAGGGTATTATTAAATTGTTCACACTGTTCAGTCCCCTGTGAGTGATATGGTGTCGTTCTACTCTTTTGAAAACCATACATCTGGCACAACTGCTGGAACAACCGGCTCTCAAAATTTTGCTGTATACAAGGAAGGGGCACAAATCAATTAAACCAATCCTGCACCAGTGCCTGGGCAACAGTATTCGCCCTCTGATCTTTGGTGGAGATTGCTTAAGAATACTTGTTAAATATGTCAGTGAGAATCAAAACATTCTCCCTACCATCACTTGCAGGTTTTAAAACCGTGACATCAACAGCTATGATCTCATTACATTTATTTTCCTGCAATATGCCGCAGTATGAACTTTGGGCTGGAAAACCTTCCCCAGAATGCATCTCTGACACCAGTGACACAACTGTTCAGCATCCTGGGCTAAAGCACTAGCTCAGCAACAACTGAAGGGCTCTCTATACTCCCTGGTGTCCTTGATCATCATTGATACTACTAAGAACCTCCTCCTGCAAACACTGTGGAAGCACCAACTGGAACATATCTAGGCCTCACCCTGGGACATGAATCAGCCAATACATCACTCCTTCTTACTCCACCAGGCAATCCCACTGACAAAGAAGTGCCCTAGTAGAGCTCGACAAGATTTCACGCTCTTGCAACAAGCCCAGTTCTTGGGATGTACATTGCTAATGTTCCCAGTGCTGGGACCTCTGTCCTGTAGGCCAAACACTCCAGGTACTGACAGGACAGTGAATCAGCATTTTGGTTATTTTTACCAGGGCAATACTTGATAGTAAAATTACAAGAAGCCAATTGGGAGGCCCACCGCTGCTTGGTTGCCACCAGTTTTGCAATTTGAAGGTGAAGTTGAAGTTGTTGAAGTTGAAATTTATTGTCATGTGTACAGAGTACAGTGTACAGAGCACAATGAAATTCTTACTTGAACACCCTCTTCACAGATAGAACATAAAGACATAAAAGACATTAAAGATATGAAAGACAAAACAGTGCAGCGATAATAACTAGTCATGGGTTGAGTTGTATAATATAAAGTATATAAAGTAAAGTATAAAGTGAACAGTGCAGTGTAATGTGGACAGTGCAGTGAAGTGTGAGTGCAGTGTGAATTGTTGTGTTGTTGTGTGCTACAATACAGAGAGGACCACAGTTACTGTGTTGAACAGTCTGATGGCGCTGGGGTAAAAACTGTACCTGAATCATGTTGTGCGTGTGTATATTGTCCTGAGTCTCCTACCGGATGGCAGGAAAGTGAAAAGTGGCAGTGCAGGGTGGCTGGGGTCGTTCATGATGCTCGTAGTTTTTCTGAGACACGCAGCATTGGGCTCAGAACGCTTCCCTGTGGCGTACTGGTGACTGGGCATACTGGTTATCTTCAGTAAATATTGTGAATGATTCCCCAGCAAATTTTCCCAGACTTTTTTCTGTCTCTGCCCACTTTACTGCACAAAGTACCAGTTTCATGGAAATATTATTTTCCATATTCCTCTCTGCAGGTCTAAAATCCTCTGCTGGCAAATGCAATAGAGTGAATCTTCACCCTTCACGGCCCTCAATCCCCCATGACTTGAGTCAGCTTCTAAAAATAAAGGCTTTTTAAAGACTGGAGCAGAGATGAGTTTCTCAATCATTCGGTTTGGGCAAGCTCATAGTTCTGTCTCAAAGTGTAATCAAGCAAAGACAGAAAAAGTCTACTTCCCACTTTATCTTGGTTATCAATTGAATCGATGGATCCCCTCAATGTCAATTCGTTTACAATAATGTCTACAATGGCAGAGTTTCGAGTTGCGGTTTCGAGAGAGCTGATCAGAATTAACCAGAGTTGAAATCTCACTGCCTGTTGAACATTGCAACTGTCTCTCTCTCCAAAAAGTCATGCAGGTTTGATGTTCTTTATTATTGGCATGTCTGTTACACCTTTTTGCCATGTCTGTAGCATGTTTCCAGTTGCTAAAACCCTAAGTTGTGAACGCAGAGTTGCTCCCTCTGTATTTTCAACATGGAAAACAAAATGAGTCTGCTTCAACAAAATATTCCAGCCAATTTCGCTCTTTGTACCAAGTGGATAAAAATGACCTAAGACAATAATTTTTGTACTGCTCTTTCTTCGGGAATTGCTTAAGAAATGGCTGAGCTGGCCTGTCATTGCCAAGGTCTCCTGGCTGAATGCTAACGTTACCTTTAGCAGGCTGAGGACTGACGGTAATTGATAGTGTTTGCTCAACCAAAGTTGTTTTGTCTGTTGGCATTCCTACGTTGTCCTGACTGGCTGTTTTGTCAGTGCCAGCTGAACCACAATTCTCTATTGTTCGTTTTTCCCCAACCACTTTCTGATATCCATTTTGTCCATTTTCTATGTTAGTTTGCTCCTGCTCACCCAAGTGACCAATCAAGTGCCTGGATTTGATAATGTAGTCTATAACATAAAGACACATATGTAAAATGTAGCTTTTATTTCTTTAGCTAACTATAGTGGTGTAACTTTTGTATTAGTCTTTTAAAATGAAAATGAATGTAAAAAATAATCAAAAGTTCAATTATGTCACGTGTGGGGGCACAAGGCCCACACACGGAGCTGTCATGGGAAAGGGAACAGGCGGGGAACCAGGGATCCAT